>JAWZTD010017286.1:0-20606 GCA_035221335.1 Echites panduratus | reverse complement strand
TATATATATAGTTCTTAAATAGCCTTCATGAGAGTACTCCATGCACAAACAAACAAATCCAGAGGGGTAAAAATCACCCCCAATATGGACTATAGTGATTATATAATGCTGAATTTAGTGAGGAAACTTCCTTGTCACATATGATTTTACTTTAATTCAAGAAGGCATCAGATGCCCCCGCAATAACTTTTTTTATGTGATGTACAAGTTTGGCATCATCTTCTTCAATATCAATGTAGATACTGCTTAGCATTTACTTTAGAAACATTAGTCATTCTCCTTAAAATAGTAGTAACCATTTTACTTATGCAATACCCAATCAACAAACCCATAATTTTGCAGAAAAAATGACATTCAAGCCTTGTAACTTAGTTGATGGGCAGGTACACCACTCTCTACGAAAGAAGAAGAAGATGCAGTTTCCATGAGTAGACTTCTTTTAAATAACGTCTCGATCTCAAAGTCCTGGAAAGAGAGATGATTCTGGATTTTTTTTGGCCTTTTCTTGTTTCTTTTCTTTAGCACTAAAATCACTTAATTCTAGAGAGAAAATAATGCATATTTGAAGGTTTTATAAGATATCAAGACTAATTCATGCAAATGCAAATTAAATCATTTCTAAGATATTTGTCGCTTTTATGATTCAAATTAATTTTATAATTATAGATAACAGTCATGAAAATATTTATTACTTTAGAAGTCATGTATCTAAAAGTGATTTTAAAGCTGGGTATTAGGTACCAATTTTTGTATTGTTAGAAGCAAACAGATTCTTGAGTAAGTAAAAAAATAATTCTAAAATCAGGAAAAAAAGATGTGTAGCTAGCTAACTTTGCAACGGATACTGCTGACTCTTGCAAGCATTGAATGCTTTGGAGCCTTATTCCTAGCCTTTTCAACCCCACCAACCTTATCATTCACGTAGACCAGTACTATTTCTTTTAATCCTTCGGCACAGATTCAATGCCCTTTTTGCGCTCAAACACATGCCATTGCATATCACCACTGTGTGCTGTGTGGGTGTTCAAGTAGCAGCAAAAATTATTAGTTTACTTCATCACTCCATCATTGGCACAAAGCCCAAGAAAAACCATGGCTTTCCCTTCTTCTTGTTTTCTCACTTTTTGCTCTCTGCTTTTTGCTTTCCTTCCCCTTCTCATTGCCTCTTCTTCACCATCTACAATTAGTATCCCTCTTTCATTCTTGAATGCAAATCCATCTCCTGATCTGTACCAGAAGCTATCTCATTTGGCTTCGGTTTCTTTAGCCAGAGCCCACCATATAAAGAACACTGATGAAAATGCAGCTACTTCCACCACTCCTCTGCTTCCACAGAGCTATGGGGGTTATTCAATCTCCCTCAGCTTTGGCACCCCACCTCAATCTATACCTTTTGTTTTTGATACAGGGAGTAATTTTGTTTGGTTCCCTTGCACCAAACGTTATTTGTGTAAAGATTGCTCTCCTTCTGTTATCCCAACATTCATTCCCAAACAATCATCTTCGGCAAAGATTGTTGGATGTTTGAACCAGAAATGTGGTTGGATTCACAAAAAAACTGATGTTCAGAGTCGTTGCCAAGATTGTCCATCAGCAAATGCCAAAAACTGCACACAAATCTGCCCTCCTTATATCATCATCTATGGCTCCGGCTCCACAAGTGGGATTGGTCTGCTTGAAACCCTGGACTTGCCTAACAAGAAAGTTCCAAACTTTCTTGTGGGCTGCTCTCTTCTCTCATCCCACACACCTTCTGGAATTGCTGGGTTTGGTCGTGGACTTGTCTCATTGCCAAATCAATTGGGCGTAAAGAAATTCTCTTTTTGCCTTCTTTCTCACAGATTTGATGATTCTGGTGCAAGCAGCTTACTGGTGTTGGATTCTGAGTCGAATTCCTATAAAAAGACAGGAAACTTAAGCTATACTCCGATGCTCAAAAACCCAGAGGTGGCAGGAAAAAGTTCACTCTCTATCTACTACTACATCTCTCTGAGAAAAATTACTGTGGGAGGAAAGAAAGTTAAGATTCCATATGAGGATTTGATTCCAAATTCTGATGGCAAAGGAGGGACAATAGTGGATTCGGGTTCAACATTCTCATTTCTGAGTTATCCAGTGTATGAACCTGTGATCGGTGAAATCATCAAGCAAGTGAAACTCTACAAAAGAGCAGAAAACATTGAATCCATCACGGGTTTAAAGCCCTGTTTCAATCTGTCTGGGCACCAAAACGTGGTCTTGCCTGATATGAACTTCCATTTCAAAGGTGGAGCAGAGATGAAACTGCCATGGGCAAATTACTTCTCGCTTGTTGGTTCCAAAGAAGTGGCTTGTTTGACTATGATTACAGATGGTTTTGGTGAGATTCAGACAAGCGGACCATCAATAATTTTGGGTAACTTTCAGATGCAGAATTTTTATGTGGAGTATGATCTGAAGAACGAAAGATTTGGGTTCAGACAACAGTTCTGCAAGTGATGAAAACAGTTCCTCAAGGAGGAAATTGACAATCATTATTTCTAATAATTGTTTTATCACTAAATTGTTATTGTTTTTCTTTGTTATTGAGAATGACTAAGGTCATATGCCTGATAGTATTAGTACTACTTTACAGAAGGGAACTGGGATTCTTCATGCCTGTGAAAGCAGCTGGAAAAGCTCTCTCTGATATCTTTAAGTGCCCTTTTCTGGGATATCTGAGAAACTTCTGAAGCTAGCACAATCGCAATTCTAGGACAATGGGCAGTAAGGAAAGGAGTATGGGTGAGGGAGGAGGGGTCAGCTTGTCCCATCCCTTAATAATCATTTCTTGTTTCTTGCAATGCCAAACTCTGGTCTGGGATTTGTTCATACATCAAAGGGACAGGGACTGTGATGGAGATGGCCTGCTCTAGCTGGGGGCTTAGAAGTTGGAGCTAACCATTGAACCATGCTTTAAGTTTGGTAGAAGGAAATTACTTCGTGTATTGGAATTGGACATTGATAGAATAAGACAATTGAGTAATATATAACTATTTTTAGCATTTAAAGGTCCTTTCCTTCCGTTTTGGTGAATTTTAAATTTCTTTGGTTTTGTATTTGAAAGTTGTGACAATTGGTGGACAAGAAAACTTTGATTAATTATGTGTATTGGCATTGGACATGGTGGGACAGATATAATTAATTTCTTTTGCACTTTTTATTTCAGCTTTTTTCTAAATTATTACTCAGTCCCACGATATATTTGTCGTTCTATATGTTTTAAGAAAAAATAAATATATATTTATTATGTTTAAAATACCCTTTATCTTTTATATTTATATCTATAATTATGTTTCTTCATAATAAATGGAGGAGATATTAAATAAAGGGTAAAAATGAAAAAAAACATATTAAATATGCATTATAAATTATAAAATGACTTATATTATGGGTCAAAGATAAGAGACTAAAAAAACTCATATTTTGGGAGAGAAGGTGTACTTCAACCATTGCTACATATGCTGATGGGTTTAACTATCAAATGCAGCCATCAAAAATGTAACTTTTTTTAAATTTAGTCAAATTATAAAATTAATTAATTGAATCATTATATTTTAAATTTTAAAATATTTTTACTATTATGTAATTGTTTAATACAATAATAGTTACAAATATAATTAATTTTCATTAATAACATTATGTGCTTTTATGTGTTATTAAAATTTTTCTTTTCGATTAAATTCAATATAAGATTTTACTTTGTGTTATTCAAATTATGTGTCAATAAAAAATTAAATAAAAGAAGAAATTAATAAATTAATATAGATTATGTAAAATTACTTGACATAGATTAAGTAAAATTACTTGACATTATCAATAAAAATTGATTATATTTATAATTATTATTTAAGTTATGTGACTTAATTTTCTAAAAATTTGTTACTTCCAACTTTTAATTTCGGAGGTTATATTTGACGATTTAAGAACTTTATGATAAAATTTTAAAATTAAATTTATTTATTTATATTATAAAATGTCATGAATTTGAAGTTGACTAGCCACTTTTAAAAATAAATATTTAGCCATTTGCTTATATTTCCTTATATAAGGCGTTTTTATATATATAGTCGTAGTCAAATAATTTTAGACAAAAAGGAAAAGAAATATATAAAAATAATGTTTTTATTAAAAAAATGTATTTTATTTAAAGTTTTAATAATAATTTCATTTAGGAAATAGATTATTTTCATGGAGTTAGTTTAGATTATCATTACAATTATTTTAGCAGGAACAAAATTTCAACCTTTTGAGACAAACTATAATTATACAACAATTAACCAACTAAATTGCCACTAACTGGCCTCATTCTAACAACTATGCTAATATTACAGTGCACTTCCTCCTTCATAAAATATAAGATATTCTAACTAACCTTTTTTTTATCATTAATTATAAATTATTGTGATTAGTTAATTAGATATTTGAAAGTATTTTTTCTATGTTATTCCTCTAATGATATATGGTAAAATTATGTTCAGATTTTTGAAAGAATGATTAGAAGATATTTTAGGAGGAAAAAAATTACCTTAATTTTTGTAAAAGGACGATTGAGGGCTTCTATTCAATAACAGACTGCGTATTTTCAAATTTTCTAGATTTATAACTTACTAATTTCATAGAGTGTCTTTTGAGTTTTGACTTTAAGAAAACTAACTTTTTATCATGTAAGTAGAGGCCGGGTGGTTTTTATAATACCTAGTATTAAAATATTTATAAGTTTCAACAAGTAATATAACCTCAATAAAATTATTTTTTTCCCAAAGGAAGAAAATTGTAAGGGTTTTTTTTTCTTCTAAAAATATAAAAAGATTTGGAAGAAATTTAAAAGTTGTTTTTTTTTAATTTGCATGATTTTGAGTTGGTTGACCAACTATATTTATAGAGTTGTATTTTATTTTTCATATAAAATATATAACCCTTCTACACAGTGGTTAATTAATTATAAATTACAAAAGATAATTATTTTTAATTGATATATCCTTATTAAAAGGTTAACAATACTATGAAAGAGATGAAAGATTAAATTTGTTAATTGCAAAATTTATATTTATTGAATATGAAAAATAGGAAAGATTACATATGAAAGATTCCATTCATTAAATATAAAAGTTATATTCACTAAATATGAAATATTATTTTAATTGAATTTGAGCTTTTTTCCATTAATAAAGAAAAAGAATGTGGGTTTTGAAATTGCAAGAAATTTCAAATGTTGATTTTGGGGTCTACTTAAATATATATACTAAGTTGCATTGGTGTTTTTTGTAGTAGATATTAAATACTTTAACACTTTTTTAAAAGGAATAAAATTGTAATGACTTTTCTTTTTCTTCTAAAAATTAGATTTCAAGAAAAAAAATTATGATTGGAAAATATCTCTATATATAAACTAATACATAACTATTTATGTAAGATGTGACTCTTTTATATAACTATTAATTAATAATAAGTTACTAAAAATAATAATTTTCAATTAACAAGTTTTTAGAGAAAGGTTACCAATCCTTACAATAATATGCAACTTTTATTTTTTTAAAAAAATTATGAATGGTTAATAAAAAAATCATTTCAATAATTTATAAAATATTATATTCATTAAATATTTTATGAAAGATTATGTTTTTCAAATATAAAATTTATATTTATTGAATATGAAAAATATGAAAGATTACATTCATTAAATGTAAAATTTATATTCACTAATTATGAAAAATCATGTCTACTGAATATGAAAGAATATAATCATTTAAAATAGTAAAGACTTTTAATTTCAAAATTTTTTAGTAAATTGTAGTGCTTTAAAATGCAGGAATTGATCAAAGGAGCTTTGGCTAACTTGGGTATCTATCTTATATATAAAAAAAATAAATTACTGAAAATTTATGTTCATTAAAAATAAAGAATTATGCTATAGTTTAATAGTTTGTGAAAGGTTATGTTCACTAAATAATTTTTTTTAAAAAAATTGTATACTAATAATTATGAAAGAGTATGTTCATTGGACATAAATAAAAATCTTTTTATTGTAACCATTTAAAGGAAATTAATAAAAGTTTTTATTTAATAAAATATAAAAGATTATATTCATTGGATCTCGATAAAACTTTTTTCCCTTAATATCTAAATTTTTAACAAAAAAAGATATAGCTACTTGAAATTCTCAAATTTCAAATTTTTTAAACCCTCAATTGATTTTAGTTTTTTTGCTTTAAACTAGCTTTCATTCTCCAAGTAATGTGTGGGTATTTTCACAATATATAGTATTAAAACATTTGAAAATTTCAACATTTAGTAATATAACATAAATAAAATTGTATTTTTCTAAAGGAAAAATATTGTAAAGGTTTTTTCTTCTAAAAAATATAGAAAGATCAACAAGAAAGTTAATAAGTATTTGGTTTATTGTTTTGAATAATTGTGATTTTAAATTGGTTTGGACAACTCTATTTATAGAATTTGTAGGCTACTTTTAAGATTAATACATAATTCTTCTAAGAAATGGTTAATCAATTATAAGTTGAAAAATATAATTATTTTCAATTGACCCATTTTTATTGAAAGGTTAACAATACTTTGAATATACCTATATTTCTTCTTAATTGAATATACCCATTTAGTAATCAAATAATTCTATGATTTAATTTATAAAATATATCTATATTTCTTCTTAAAAGAAAGAGCTATCTGATTAAATAGTTGATCCATTAAAAAGTTAATAAGAACCGAGTTTCGTTACTCATCATAGGATTGCCATGTATAATAGATTAAAGTCTAGAGAGAAATTTAAAATTCAAAATATTACCATATAAAATGTAAATTTAATTTTCTTAATTTCAAAGGAGATATTAAAATATTAATTTACATGAATGAATAAAAATTCCATCAAGTAATATTTTGTACTTCCGATTTAACAATATCAAAATAAATATTGAAATTGATTTTCTTAATACTCCCAGTTATTATAATCAGAAAAGCACAAATGGACAGGCCCAAGCCCAATTCCAATCCCAAACCCAAACCCAAGCATCATTCCAAGAACCCATTATTTACAGCTCTTTTACTTTTTAGACCTCAGAGGCGCAATTCTTAGAACCCATTGCAATTCCTCTTGGCAATTTTGCACCACCTGTCTGGAAGATTCTATAAGGCAATGGTTGAAGCCCCCTCGTTAATCAGTTTATGCTTGGATGAAGTTGCAGAACAAATTTCGAGCGGTATTTCTTCAATTGTTTTATGTAAATGAACAAATGAAGGAGTTACAGAGGATTATCCCAGCGCGAATTTTTTTTTTTTCTTTCTGAAAAAATTTTATTTGGGTTCAGGAGATGGTGATGATGATTCTATAGATAACGTATATGAACTTCCCCCGGAATTACTCGATTGTTTGTTACTGCGCCTCACCCCATTGGCCTTGGAAAAATTACAGCAGCACATGTTAGTACTTTTTTTTGATCATTTTCAATTTAGTGATATGGTTTTGAAGAGAAATTCACCTGTATTCTATCTCTCTCTGCATATTATAATCTCATGAATAAAAGGAAAACCTGAATTTGTTGTTTTGTTTTTTAAATTCAAATGGGCTTTACAATTCAAGAAATTGAAACTGGAAGTTAGACTGTCGAAGTATTTGAAGTATATGATAATGTGTGTACGCATAGTTTAATAGATGGCTGTGAGATGTTATTAAGGAAAAAAAGTTAGGATCTTGCCTGATTTCTTTTAAGTTTCAAATGCATCCAGTTCTGGGTGGGAAGTAAGTTATAGTGTTTATTTTAAGAATGGTCATGAGTCTGCTCGCCTTGGTGGTTGTGTTTTGCCTTATTCATATTTTTCTTGATGTTAATCCATTTTGTTGTTATCATTTCTAAATTTGAAGAAATGTACTTGAACTGTCATGTCAATTATGTTGTGCTTGTAGCTCTTTTGGTTTTCATATTTTTCCATTTAATAAATCTGCAAGAAGTTGAGGTAGTCTATGTGACTAGGGAAGTTATTCAAAATGCTTATGTTCCCTTCGAGGAAGAAAATTGTTCCTGATTCTACCTGAAATGGAATTTCTTTTAATCTCTATTTTACCTGATGAGTTTACTCTTTCTTACTTAATATAGAGTTCAATTGATCTCTTAACCTCAGCAGGAGCTTTTAAATAGATTTACTCCAGTTTCGCATTGATCAAGTTTCCCCTAGAATAATTGATTTCAAAGGTGTTGATTAAAATTTAAAGGCTCCAAAAGAAAGACCATTTTAATCTGCATGAGCTAAGTTCTTCGAAGCTCTCTTCTGCCATACCAAGAGAAACCTTAAACATGATGTTGCTGAAATAGCTTCAAGGAGTAAACTTGAAAAATTATTCTTCTGGACATAGTAAAGGAAAGCAAGAAAGCATATTGATTC
This sequence comes from Echites panduratus, assembly GCA_035221335.1. NCBI lineage: Eukaryota > Viridiplantae > Streptophyta > Magnoliopsida > Gentianales > Apocynaceae > Echites > Echites panduratus. The sequence goes on along the minus strand of JAWZTD010017286.1, from coordinate 12,191 downwards.
TCTGCCCCAATTTAAACATAGTGCCGAGATGACATAAATCATAGTTATAATGCTAGAACAATGTCAGATAAAACCTTTTTAAGGCTTGTGGCATGGTTTAGCCTCAAATTTCTGGCAATATGTCCTTAGAATTCCTTATTACTGCAATTATTGTAATTGCTGGCATTTGCACTTGTTCTGAGAAACGTATAAACTGGAGCTTATCATTTAACGAGTAACATATATTCACTTTGATTTACTACATTTGTGTAAAGCAAAGACTTATAGTGTGTGAGCATTATGGATCTTCTTGTGCAGGCCATGTGGTACACAAAAGGATTATGGTTATGAAGATTGTGATTCAGGAGTTCGAAGAAAGCGTAAAAGGTAAGGAATAAAAATTGTATAAATAAATATATAAAATATACACCAGAGCTATTTACAGACATGTTTCTTGTGCATCTAGCCTTATTGTATTTCACAGCTACTATTTTTTCAGGTGGTTGAACTTTGAGTCAGCATGGAAGATGTTATATGAGGCACGTTGGTCTAGTTTGGGAAAAAGAACATGTTCGGCCAGCTGGTTGTCAAAACAAAACGAACAAAAGGATGAATTGCAAGATGATTGGCGGCAGACGTACTGGGAAAGACATTTACAGAAGTATGCATATCTAACTGAATTATATCTTACAAGCAAATTCATTTTCTTTTATTCAACTATTGTTGGCATCTTTTCATCGTATTTATATGAAAAGCAGCTGTCTTGATGCGGCAGCTGAGAAAGCACTGCTTCCGCATTTTGATGGAAGTATTGGAGAAATAGAGATTCCAGGTAATTAATACTAACTTTTTTCCTTTAATTTTCTCATTTATCTCCTTACCTTCTTCCTCTTGGGGAAGCTCAAAAAAGGGATAAGGGCAATGTTTAACGGATATTCAAACACCGGTTCACCCTATCTGGTTCGGGGTTCAACTGGTCAGACTGGCCATGGTAAATTGGCCTCCTACACGTCAAATATTTACGGTGTTCTCTGATGGTGGTTTCGAAATGTCTGCACGGACATGAGAATCCAGAGAAAAGGAAGATTTGGAAAATATATTTGTGTCATTTATGTTGTGGAGAATTTTGTCTGGGCAGGAAAATGAAGGTTGTTTATAAGATTTTCCTGGTAAATAATCCAAATAAGAAGCTATGTAACACTATGCTTTTTGGTCTTGAAGCTTCTATAATAAGCTCCATGGGCTGTAGGGGATACAAGAGAAATTCCTTTTGTTACTCAAAGTTTGCAGATCATTGTCAACAATATGGATCATATTCCAGGTAGTATATCACTTCAATCTGAAATGAACTAATATCGCCTTTTTACAATTAAAATAAGAAATACACCACTATATTCAGCAGCATATGGGTAGAAATACTCATTTTGTAATTTGATTTATATCCTTATTGATGCCAGCATCTTTTATAATTTGAATGTGATCCTATATGTATTCTTCATTGGAGTTTGTTGCCCCTTTTTCCAGGTATCTGAGACTTCCTGGTGCTCTTTGTGTTCCCGAACTTTGTGTAAGTTCTTGAATATGTGGTTCTATTTCCTTGTCAAGTACCATAGAAGTTGGTGAAGTTTTTTACTTGAAGTTTTGTCTACCTTGTGTTGATTACTTGACTTAAGAGAACGTTTGAGACAAGCAACATGAAACATCATCTTTGATGACTAAAAAAAGGTGTAATTTGGTGGCTTCTCAGGTGCACTTTGGGTTATGAAAACTGGTAAAATTTTCTAGCTCTAAGTGGTAAATTTAGGGAAAAGTTGGTGTGAAATAGTTGTTGAAGTGAAATGGATCAAAGGTTAACATGCCTCTAGGTATACATGGACAGCCTTTAATTTCTTAATTTTTGAGAAGGAAACGAAAAATGTTATTTTTATAAGAATTTTTTAGTTGGATATATGATTTGATGAATTTGGGTTCCACAGATTGAATAAATTAATAAGATAGTTCCGTTTCCTCACAGTATCCCATTACTAGATGTCATTTAAACTCTTCTTGCATGCCATGCCTTCCTAAGTTTGTCTGATTTTCTCAACTAGAGCTGCCATAGAAAAAAGCAATCGAAGGTGTGTTCAAATGCTATTGATGACACTTTATTAGAGTGATATCTCTCTCTTTCACAAGTCCTGTTTTTACAAAGTCAAACTTTTCTCAAATGTTTTCATTAGAGCATCTTAGGCTACTATTGATCTTTGTTTTTCTCCTTGAGCAATACCAAATAAGTGGCCAACGATGAATCAACAAGGTAAACAAGATTCCTTGTGTGAGACTGTGAATCATTCACCCCCTACACCAGAAATAATTTACTCTTTCTCATGTTACTAGAAGGAATAAACAGAGAAAAACAACTCTTAAAGTGACGTAGTGGTCATCATTTACTCTACCAAAAGCTATGGTCCATATGAAAATAGTAAATAAGATATTCCAAGGCAGTGGGATTTTTTTGCCCAGCAGGAAAAGCCTTAAGTCACCTTTTTTTTAGGCCTAAAGTGTTTGGAAAGTTATCTTTTGGATTTTTAATTCGAATGGGAAACTTAGTGGTAGACAACTAGAGATGCATGGATTTATCCAAGAAACCCACCGAAACCAATACTTTGCACTTCTTTTTTTTCAGAAAAGGAGATAGGTATTGGGAAGGAGATAAGGTATAAAAAAGTTCTTTTTGCTTAGTAATGCTCAAGACCTAAGTCGAGGCATGAATTTTGAGCCAACTCTTCTTGACTCGATTAAATTTGGCTTGGGTTGGCTCAAACTTGACTTGCTATGAACTCTTGAGAAGCTTGAGCTTCATATTCTGGCTCGAATAAGTTGGAAATAATATGTATTTTAAAACCATAATTTCTCATACACACATAGTTCTTAATATGATTTTGCTAATGTGTGCGACACCACACAAGAAAGAATGCTTGACTGAGCAAACTAACTGATTGAAAATTTTAAATGTTAATTTCCTTAAGGCGTTGTTCTACTTTAATAATGTAAATAAGGCCTCTCTTCACTCCCTTCCTTTTCTCTGTCAACTCCTCTCCCTCATTCCCTCTCTGTCCCATGACAAAGTAAAGTTGCCGGCGAACCACAAAATGTTCCTGGGTTTTAACAGATCGTAGAGATGGTATTGGTTTCTTTTGGGTGCGTTCTCATGAATATATTTGAGTGGTTGGAGAATTCAAATGATTTTCTATAGAGTAAAAGGCACCTATTTTGAATTAAAATTTTTCATTCCATGGCCAAGGCGAAGGGAATTTATGGGTTCAAGAAAGGTGTCTGCAAGTGATGAAGAACTTCTTATTTATGCCAATCAACTTTTAATTATGTATAAGCAAGACTGAGCAAAGATAATAGAAAAATAGAGATAACGAATAGAGAGTTTCCTCAACAAAATTCTGAAATTTTCAAAACTTCTATTTGAGAATCATTTCAAGATTCAGATAGCTGCACAATGGACTTTGAATTAGCATTTTTGACGAGAAGTTTGCAGTGCTGTTCAGTTTGATTATTGTTTTTGGGGTAAAAAGCCCTGGTTGACCTTGAACTTTTTGAAGTTTTGGTTTTTGCCCTCCAACTAAATAATTATGGAAGGTTGCCCTCCAACTAACAAGACTTGAGCAAAGTTGCCCGTCTGTCAATTTTGGCCGTTAACCGAGGACGGAAACCTGCCAATACTTATTTTTTTTGGGGTATTTTCGTCCCTTCCTTCTTCCTTTCCCTCCAAGCCAGACCCTAGCCTCCATCATGAACTTGCAGCCACCAGATTTAGGGATTTCAAATGCAATCTCAGATCTGGGGTTTCTTACAAGAGCAATCTTTTTTTGGGATTGCGGCATGGAGTTGTGATAGAGAATGGCTCGTCTGAGCATCGACAAGCTTGAGACCACTCCAACCACATAAAAAACAACTACCAAACCAAGCACCCAAGGCATCAACATGAACCCAATGGAAAAAGTCACCGATCCGTAAAGCATCAAAGCCAACGATATGCCTAACATCAATGATGCAAACCGAGTTAGAGTCAGCTGCTCCATATCCATTTGCATCCTCTTAACTTCCATGCCACCAGCTAATGACGACGACCGATATGTGGCAACCACGACACCATTGGCATCTCATTAGAAAACTCAATTGAATTAGGTGGTGATCTCAAAATATTCTAAACCAATGTGGATGGCTCATAAAACACCTTGGACTGCTGATCTTATTGCCTACTCATCATTTCTCCTCTCCCAAACCCCTAACTAGAAAAGATAAGACAAACCAGATTTCTTTAGATCCATTGTCCTCCCTCTTTCTCTTCTTCCCTTTTTTGCCAAGATCTTGACTTACCCTACCTTGGTGCCTCCATTTTACAGCTCTTTGGAACTGTGTTGCAGCCTTGCCGTGAACTTAGTTCTGGCCAAAACCAACCTCCTGGCCTTTAACCCTTTCGCCATTGATGGCTAGCTAATTGAATTGGCAGCTCCTTCTCCATTGTCTAGGAATGGGCAAACACGTGTTGCCTAAAAAATTTCAATTCCAACAACAACGAAGATAAAACTTTAAAACTGAAAGCAAAAGGCCTATTTGAGAAAATCGAGGCAAAAGGATAAAATAAATGCTTTTTTCACTCTCTAAGAAAACTTTTGTTCAAAATTAAGAGAGAAATTAATGTTGGTGAAAATTATAGATTGCAATTGAAATCCATAAATTCAAAACCCCAATTTGGTGGCTGTAAGTTGAAGATAGAGGCAATTGGAGAGAAAGGGAGCAGGAAGGGACAAAAATACCCTTGAAAAAATGAGTGTTGGGTGCTTAACGTCCAAAATGGACTGAAGTGCAACTTTGCTCAGGTCTTGTCAGTTGGAGGGCAATCTTTGATAATTTTTTAGTTGGAGGGCAAAAATCAAAACTTCAGAAAGTTCAAGGTTAACTGGTGATTTTTACCCTTGTTTTTATTCTTTTTTTTTTTTTAGTGGATATGATCTAGCAAACTATTATCTTGATATAAAAAATTTCAGATTAATTATCTGCATCCTTTTGTGAGGGAGTTTGTTCGATCGCGAGCTAAAGAGGGAGATAACTTTACGGAAAAGGGAGGGTGGTTAGAAAAGGGAGGGAGGAAGGAAAAGAGTCATGCTTCCATTGTTAAAGGAAAACGATGATGCAGGATAACTAACATTCAATCCATTATTTTGCTAACATTCATGCATCCTTGAGTGGCACCACACATACTAGCAAAACCATTTCTTAATAAAGTTTAAAATATAACTATATCATATAATGGACAACTTGTAAGATGTCCATTTCATATGAAAACGAATATAAAACGTAAGAATAATTTTCAACAAATTTGAAAAAAAAGTACAAAAAGGTCTTTCAAAAACTTGTGTTTCAAAAAGTTCAATAAAAGGCAATGGTTAATTTGAGAACATAAACTTGTGTGTTTTTTTTTCCTTTTACAAATAAGCTAAAATTATATTTCAATAATTGATACATATACATAAAATTAAATTTAATCATTAGGGTTTTTATATCCACATAAATGCATATATATATATTTATATTAAAGATATATAAAAAAAATGTTATCAAATGGCTTGCGAGCTAATAAGTCACGCATATAATACTCTTCGGAGGAGTTGGGTTGGGTAAAATAGTATTAAAGGCTTGGATTATTTACTAAACAAGTCCAATTCTTAGGTTCAAATTGGCTTATTGATTATGAGTTTGGCTTATTGAGTTGTTAATGAGGCCTCGATTGCTTGTTTTATTGCTAGCTCGAGTCTCGACAAATACCTGTCTATAAATTAAGTTTTTTTTTTTTTACAAAAAGAAGAAAGGTCCAACTAACATGATTTTATGCTTTCTCAATATTTAGTTTGCAAATTATCAATATCTAAGTCTTGAATCATGCCATTCATTCTTCATATGGACCACTTCCCAAATTTCTCTTCCATTAATAAAAGTGTTTTTGACTTTCTGATATTACTTCTTGATAATCCCTTCGAATCTCATAGCCAATACTTTGTATAGAAGTATGTAGACATTTTCCACCATACTTGATGGCCTAAAGTCTTAGGCTTCCACGGCTACACATTGTTTAGGTATCAGTTGTAAAGGCAATGTTCAAGCTTTTCTCCCAGATTGCACTAGAGTGAAAAGAAAAATCTAAACCATCAAAACTTTCATATTCAACATTGGGCCAGCATTGCTGTAAGAAGATAACAGTGTGGTGCCAGTGATTTGTTACCTTCATTGTTCTCAAAACTTGAGCCACATATTATCTGGTGAAACCCCTTATAAGCCAAAGGGAACTAAGAGACATTCTCTCTCAATTAGGAAGGAAATAAGTAATTTTAGTGGATTTTCATATATAATTGCAGAATTCAGATTTGATTTGATCTTTGTTCTGAACATGAACTCCTCCAACCACTAGCCTCCATATGTATTATTGCTGAAATTTTAATTTGCCATTTGTGAGGATATCTTGTATTTTTTTTTCTGTCTCCTGAAATTGTGGCAACAAGACTAGCTAAGTAGTGGTTACGGTTGGATAGAAATTTTTCGAGTTGCATATATTTTACCATATTGGGCTCCTTTTGAAAATTTGTTTAGGTCCACTCTTAATAAATAAAAATTACTGCTAGTATCTCCATCATGTATTAGGTTATTAGTGGCCTGGATGAGAAGCCAATGTGAACATTACTATTTAAATTGTTTAAATAAAATTTTGCATTTGATAAATTAATTATTTAATTAACCCTGAATTAATCATTCAAAAAATCCAGAAAGGCAATTGTAAAAGGTGCTCTTTATATTCACAATAATATAATTCGTTTATTTTTCTCTTTTTTAGATAGCACAAGAAAAATATTATTTATGTATATTTAGTTTCAATTATTTATACTATATTCTATCAGCAAATATATATATATATATATATAAATATGTATATTATACATATACATATATATATATATATGTATATAATGAAATATTTATGATTGAGTGAGTGCCCCTGATCATGAGAGCCTATCTTGGCCACTGATTGTAGCTTTGTTGGTTTTGTTGCCTCAACTAATATCCTCTGCTAATGTGACTGGGCTGGGCTTGGCTTGTTTCCACCTTTTTTTTTTTTCCATTTCTGAATTTTTCTGATTTGAGAAACATCCAGACATCCAGGATCCACACACATGTTTCAGCTCATGTAGTAGTTTATGAACTTTTCTGACTTGAATATTGCAAAATACATCATTCCATTTATTTAGATCCCTCTTCAGTAATTTCAACAAGTCCAATCACAAGAGCTCTAGTTCAAGAAAACCATCAGCATTGTGTTCCCAATACCATTTTCAACTTGAACAGAACCTAAATATGTAATTACTTCCCATCTGAAAATGGAAATCTTACCTTCCAAGATGTTTTTTCAGTCTTACTCGTCATTTAGTATTCTCTCCTATTCATTGGAAAGAAAGAGAATTATTTTTAAAAACGAGAGAAACAATTAAGGGTTGTTTAGGGATAATATAGTTATATTTAAGTATGCCTAATCAGTGCAAAGTGGAGGTTGGCGATTTATATTTTGGAATGGAGGGTGTACATTAGTTTGTTTTCCCCTTTTCTTTTCTTTGTTACTTGACTATCAGATTTTTCACAGCATTTGTTAGGTAACAGCAGGCTGGAAAGACTGGAAGTGCACTGGATAAAATCCGAAGAGCATGTAAGGTTTGTTCTATCTGTATGTGTCAGCATGTGTGTGCCTTTTCTTGGTATGTACGTACATGTAAGTGTTTCTGATGACTTTCATGGAAAAATAGTTTAAGTTAGGTGCACATAGACTTTGTTCAGCTGCATGTAGCTATACTTTCTATCTTATTTATTTATAAGGATGAAATGTCCTTTGGAAACACAAACTATGTTATTGTCGGAACATTCCTCATGTTTAAACATCTAGAATTATGTTTATGTACAAGTCACCTCATTTTTCTTTTTTTTTTTTCAGAAATGTTAGACAGAACAAAGTTCATTTAAATGTTTTTGTACATTAATCATAGAGATAATGTGGGTTCATATATAACTACCTTTTTCATGGAAACCTTCTAGATAATGTTATATTATGCTTTCAATAATGTGATATGTTTGATCTTTTCTTACATTCTGAAACATTATTCCTAACTGTAAGCAATGGACTATCAGTATATCATGTCACTCGCTTCTGAAAGCATGTACTAGCCTAAGAAATTTCGCTACAGCATCATGTTTAGTATTGTGAGTGTTTATTCTGTTTGCTTATCCTATTTGTAAAATATGGTCTTTTCATTTCCATTATTTGTTACATTTCGTGTTCAATTGAATATTGCAAATGATCTTCTAAACCTCTGCACCAAGCTAATGCAGGCATTTATTTCAGAAAAGGGCCGTCGGGGGAGGGGGGGGGGTTATATTACAAGGGCCGAGAGAGAGACCTGCTTGATTCCATATGCTTGGAAACATGGATTTGACATTGAATTAGGTTTAATTGAAGAGTTATATGTGAGATGTCTCAAGTAGTTAAATTTAGTAATGAAGCTTTTATGAAATTCAATATATATTTAATTTTGAAATCTTATCAGTTTTCTTCTTTATCTTAAAGGTTGATGGATTGTGCAGACTTCTGAAGCAAAATGTGGAAACACTTCAGTCAACTGAATTTATTCATTGCAAGCTTTCAACATCATTTATCAATTGTATTTGTGAGTCACTATCAATTAAAGGTGCTAGTGCTCATAGAATACATCGTTTCTCTATCAAGACATCAAGCTTTCTTGAGAGGGATTCATTTCCCTTACCTGTTGGACTTGCATCCTTTTTAGCATCAGGGAGGTAACCTGTCCGCCTTACTTGGTTAATTTTCTATTTGGATAGAGTATTAGGGGCATCTGAAAGTTGGAGTCATGCAGCAAGCCCAATTAGATGCCTGAACTAGCTGCTGTCATAAGGAGTGAAAAGAAAGAGTAGCTCTTACTCTCGACTCTAGGAATAATTTTTGTCACTACTTTTCTTATAGCAATGGACCATGTAGTTGACTTTGTTTCTTTCCTATGTTTTACTTCACGTGCTAGATTCTTTGGAACTTAGTAGGTCTTTTTATATTTTAGTTTTACATGTAATATTATTTATGGATATCCTCTATGTGTGAAGTCGCTTAGTATGTTACCTCAGAATTTTTTGCTTGTTCGGTACAAGCACATATATTCTCTTTGAAGGCTTTATCACCGTGAATCTTGTTGTATGAGGTGAAGAGTATTTAACTTCAGACCACACATTGCTCTCTGACCTTGTGGCTTCTGGCACTTTTTATTAAAAAAACAGCATCATGAGAATATGAGGTCAAGATTCATGATCTAATAAGTTTTTTGATTCAAGTACTTGAAAAATTGAATGGCCTTGGGTATGATAACGGTTAACTTCTTGAGATCTTGGAATAGTCCATAGCCTTCAGTGATAGTCCCTGTTTACCATTAGCATGGGAGTTTCAAGCAGGCATGCAGAAAACTTGAGGATTTAACTTCATGCGGTTGTAACATTCTGTATGAAGGATTTGACATGAATTTCTGAGCAAAGCATATCATTTTGCCGGGATGTGGTTTTCAATTTCTAATAATTCACGTAGAAATTTCTTCTACATGAGAGGTATTTGGATTATGTTAGCTGGTTCTTGCATTTCTTTTCAATCTTCATTTTGCCGATGTGAGTGCTAGGAGAAAATTTTACAGTCCTAGATGCTTATGCTAGGACCAATAGAAATTAAGGAAAAGCACTCACAGACTATAGATAGTATGGCAGACTTCAACTCATCTAATAATTACGGGACTATTAAAAAGACTTGATTTGCTGCTTTATGGTTATTCGACTCGTGCATCAATTGAAAGCTAATGAAAAATCCATCTTTTACTGAATTTTGCAATTGTTGGAGGCTACACAGGGGTGTGTGTTAAGATGATATCATCAAGATAGATGTTAGTATCCAGTTTCAAAAACTTTCAGCGTTGCAATTTCATTGCTCGGAACAAAAATAGATTTCAATACCCAGTTTCCAATAATAGATATCCATAATGTTGTACAATCTTATGGGCAATTAAGGTACATGGATATACAGTTTTCTTTTGAATAAACCATTTATCAATTTCATTATATGCGTCTTGATTCCAGTGGTGCATGATGCCTTTCTAGAACATTGTATATTTTGACAATTCCTTGCAGGAAAAGTTGTATTCTTTTTGGTTTCGATGATATATACATTGGTGGCATTGGAAGATAGGAAGATGCGGTTTCATTCTTTTTGTTCATACATAAGCTTCTCAATTAGTACATGTCACTTAGGTGTATGATATTAGCTCTAAATTCTATTTATTTAATTTAAGGTACCTGTCTACATTAACCTTATGTGATGATCATCTCCATCAAAATTTTGCAAAAATGGTTTTGGAGACCCTTCTTGATACGTCATCCAACATAACTGTCCTGGACCTTTCAGAAAACAATGTGAGTAGACTAAATTTTCTTCGAAATGTTCTATCTTTAACTCGTAACAAATTCATGAAGGTCATTAATTTTCAATGCTGCAGATCACTGGATGGCTATCTCATCATAAATGGAAATCCACTAAGAGCAAGCAGTTATCTTTTGGAATAGGCAAGTCCTTCGAATCGTTGCACGTGTTGAATTTAAGGTATTGTATTGTTATTCTACTTGCGTACATTCAATTTTCAGTTTTAAATGAAAAACTGAATCCAACCGACAAAGTTTTGGTTTGTTTACTGAGATCCTGCTCAGTTTGGTTTTGAAATTATGTGGAAACTTTGGTTTACCAAATTCACTGAGTGAATTCCTCATCTGGAGTAGGTCAATTAGAATAAGTTATGGACTATTTAATTTCTGTTACCAAATCCATGCAAAGTCAAAAGAACCAATTTAATTACATAGTTTTATTAGATTCCAATCTGCCTAATCAATTTATGGCATTTCCTAGAGATGCAATTTTTCTAGCGTTTCAAGCAATAAATAGAATCAAAGTACTAGTAAGCTAGACTTTGGTGAAATCTTCTACAAACAATGCTCTCTTTTCTACAGAATTCGAAGAATAGAATGCCATATTGCTTCATTTTGTTTTCAAGCAATTCAGGGATTAGATCATGGATACGATCTAGCTGTCCAACAAATTGACAGCTTATTTATGACACATAAAGTCAGATGATTTCCGTGAATGAATAGCGAATGTCTCTAGAAATAAATGAACATGAAAAATTAACTCAGCCTTAAGCTGATGAAATCCTTTTCTTTTAAATATAGATGGGATTTGTCATATTATTATTTCTCTGCCTCTAGACCTATTAAGGGAATGAAAATGAAGCAAAGGAAAACTGATTTCTTTTCAATTTGATAGTATGTGATGAGGAAAGACCCAGAAGGTTTTGGTTTTATGTCAATATGGATTTGGCAGTAGAAAGGTAAATGTGAAATAAAATAGGAGAAAAAAGATATGTGAAGAGGTGGAAAAATCTACTAGCTGTGAATAAAACTGGGGTAATTCTTTTTGCATGAATTGTTCTCTATTTTTGAGAAACCATTTCCACATTGCATTTCTTCTTTTCCTTTTTCTTCCTATATAATTTCAGGAATAATAATCTTCAGAAGGATGATGCTGACTGTCTTAAAGATGCATTGGTTTACATGCCGAAGTTGGAGATTTTAGATTTGAGCAATAATCCTATTGAAGATGATGGAATCAAGTAACTGACTTTATGCTTTCTACTTTTGAAGTTTAATAGCTTTGTGCTGATCGGATGACTTTATCACCTCTAGGAGTATGATTCCCTACTTTTCTGAGATGTCAGAGAGTCATTTTTCACTTGTTGATCTGAGGTTGGTAAATTGTGAGCTTACTCGAGATGGAGTAAGTCAACTTTTAAGGACACTTTCAACTTGGAAGAAACAACTCAAAGCTCTTTCAATCGGAGAAAATGACCTTGGAAGGTTCGTATAGGTACCAGTTTATAGTATGTAAAGCTTCAATCATAGCTGTTTTCTAAGGACCTCCTGGCAAGTAGGGGTGACTTGTTAGCCTTTCACACGTTTCCTGTATATAATTGAATGTCCAATAAGAAACTAAATCCTCTAATATATATATATATATATATATATATATA
>JAWZTD010017258.1:2622-20628 GCA_035221335.1 Echites panduratus | reverse complement strand
AAAGAAAAAAATAAAGAAATCTTATCTCCTTGGGAAAGCAACCTGCCAGCATCACAGAAAAAACAAATGGATATAGAAAAAACCTGCCCACAAAGATACAAGCATGCTCTTTCACACCTGACTCCCAGGCAAGCTCAAGACGTAGCATTTCATGCAAAAGACATTTAGAAGACCACATCCTAGTCCCACTAGTTAGGAAATCATTATGCCTTAAGGAATCAAGAATATCTTGTTCACAACAATCACAAGCATTCACAAGGTCACATTTGTTCACATAAGATTAACTTACAATCATAAAGTTAATGAAAGCAGTAACAATACTCAAATGAGTTCAAGTCAAGCCTTCTATAGTCAAGAGATCATTATGCTTAACAAATTCAATCATAGCATTATGCTTGTAAACATAGTAAGCATATCCACAATCATATCTAACCCTAGGAAACAAATTTTCATGATCAAATTTCAAAAACTTATCTCCAAGGGTAGAAATGAGAGCATACCATTGAAGCATTTTACTTACTCTCTCTTCATCATTGCTAAATTCTCCCCTTGAATGCTTCTTCAAATCCCTAAAATTTAGACAATGAAACAATAGGAGAAGAATGGTTAAGTTTAGGGGTAGAAATAAAGATCTCTCTTTCTCCTCTCTCTTGTTCTCTTTTCTTCTATCTATAATATTTCGCCTCTCTATCTTCTCCTTCAATGTCCTTTTCATTTAAGCTCTCATTTTCTTCTTTCTTGCCCTCTTCCTTTTCATTTGAGTTCTTTTCTTTTGTCTCATTGTTTTTCATTTCAAGCTCACTCTCAAAGTCTTGCCTCTCAAGATCTTTTGTCACTAAGCTCACTTCCTCCTCCTTCATTTTTCTTTCCTTTTCATTTTGAGGCTCTTTTCTTGCTCCCCTCTTCTCTTTTTCTCCCACATTGTCATTTTCCCGCTCATGCTCACTTGTAATCGTTTCCTTCTTAGAATAAAAATTCCCCCACCATCTTCTTAATCATCATTTGATCTTCATGGGCTCCTTGTGGTGTCAAGGATTTCAAGTTTACTCTTTTCCCATCTTTCTTGAAGGAGTACTTGTTATGGAGTCCATCATATGTAGCACCTCTTTCCCCTTTCCAAGGATTGATCAAGGTAGTGAGGTAATTTTTTAAGCCAATCTTGCAAGAAAGAAGTCCACGTTAGAAGCTCGGGATGAAGTTGTTGCCTCCATATCCATGGTGTACCCTCAAAGAGAAATCTCAACCAAACAAGAAGCAATATATATATATATATATATATGTTCCTCACTTACACTAGTGTATGTCACTCAATTAATCAATTAAGGGTTTCACACACTCAATTAATCTCAACATTATTGCCTTTTTTCACTCAAAACTCTTCACTTAGTTCCAAATGATCAATAAGAATTCCACAAATATGAGTCAAAAAGTTTAAGAAAGGCCAATCAATTCAAAACAAGTGATAAAACAAACCTATTCAAAACAAGTGATAAAACAAATAGGAGTCAAAGAATTTTTCAATGAGGCATTTTATTGAACACCTAGAAGTCAAAAAATTGTGATTAAGTTCTCTTGCAATTTCAAATTGATTTCAAGAATCTTTGGTTTCAAATTCCACAATGAATAAGCAGATGTATTAACAATGTTTCCCAATCAAATATTTGAACAATAAGCACATGAATTTTCAAGCTCAATCGACAACGTTCAAGAATTTCTAGAATTTTTTTTGTCACAATTTTTTGTTCTGCTTTTCTTTGTTTTTCTTGAGATAGATTATTTTAAGAACAACACTTCAAAAATAGAATTAGCAATTTTTTTTGGCTTTAGGCTAGTTCCCATAAACAAATTAATCACAAGAAATTAGTATGATAGATGTAAAAAGAACAAACACAAAATTTTAAAAAAGAAAATTATGATCATAGCACAACAAACTAGAAAGAAAATAAAGATAGTCAAACCTAGATGATGAACCCAATGCTCTGATACCAATTTATGGTGTGATTTCTTCCAGACTTTATTTGCCAAGTAGGTCGGCTCATACCTAAAGACAAGATTTCACCGAGATTTAGGTTTGGACTAGTTAGAATGACCCATGAGATGTGACTCTCATTAACCATCCTCTTGATTTGGAAGACTATTCAATACCCTAATCCAAGTAATTGAAAGCCCTACTATAATTCTACAAGAACCATAAAGAGTTTTGTAAGAATCTCACAAATCAAAGACCGAAGTTTAGGTTTTACTCCAAGAGCAAAAAAAGAAAAGCTTGTTTCCATTTCATGGTTGTAAAAAATTATGTTTGATACAAAGAATAATGGCTTTTAATAAGAAAGCTGGAAATAAATATGCACAAATGGGCCCTAAACTAGAAATTATAAGTTGAAAATGGAAAAAAAAAGAAAGAAATTCGTTGCTTAAACTTATTGGGCAGGGTTACAATAGCAACTCAGTCATGGTCACTACAGCATCCAGATAGAGTTACCGTAGCTCGTCTAACTTTGTCTGTTTTTCGTAGCTGCAAAGGGAACAAGTGGAGTTAGCTTGAGATCATCTGGAGGCATACTAGGATGTATCACCTTAGTAGGATTAATATCTTCATTAACCTTAAAAGGAAGCTTAATATAGAATTCTTCATTCTTCCATAGCAGCTTTGTGCACTTGAAGTCTGCATGAGAATCTACACATAAATTTTTTAACTTGTCAGCTATGATTTAAATTATCATTAGTATCACCAATAGCAAACATGTTAGTAACAGAGGTGTATAAGATTGAAATTGATGTTTATATCAGATTCAATGTGGAAGGACTCTTAATCTTCCAACTCTAGAGTACATATCCCATCCTATAAGACCATCTTTTCCACGAAGTCTATTTCCCAAAACTTTTAACTAGATTATGCAATCTGGGAAGAACTTAATCCCCATTGGATTTTTGGAAATAAGACTAGCTTCAAAGACCTCTCCATTGGTTGCTTGAAATTGAGCATCTAATTTGGTCCAAAATTTTATTGGAAGAATATCTAGATTGATGATTGTCTTCATAGCTCTTGTATCTAAGCACCCAATGGCTTTGATAGGTTGGGCAAACTTAAGAAGTCAATAGCAACACCTCACATGAGGAGTTTTATACATTTGTAAATGAGGTAGGCAATGGAATATCTTTGACAATGTGTGTAAACTAGATTCATCACCTAAATCCTTTTCTAAAGGTATCATCAATTGTGAGGCAAGTTTTGATGCCTTAGATATCTTGTTAGTGAAATTCTTTGCAAAATGACCATCGATCCAATTTTGGCCTTTTAGAGGATTTCCATCTGAAATTCTTTAGAGATTTCTTCGATTTAAATCTCTTTTCCTTCTTGGGAAACCTCTTCTGGGTCTTAGTTCCTGTTGCAAATCTTATGCTTCTACCTTTCTTGGAGAAATTTTCAACAACCTTAAGCAATTCACAAAACTTTTCTAAGCAATTCACAAAACTGTTCTAAGCAAGTGAAGGTTGCTTGATGGATTTTTGCAAGTCCAACAATATTAGCTATATAGTAATTATAGATATTAATCATCTTATTGAGTTCTGGTTTGATCTCTTCTTGAAGTGCAGCAATGCATACCTACTTAAGATTTGGATCATTGATGCCACCTAGGATATAATAGACCTCAGTTATTCTTTTGCAGCGTCTGTTGAGATCTTTTAGGCTTCAAAGAACAACATTTCATTCTGAAGAAGTCTTGTCTCAATTTTTAAATTTCTAATGAATAGTCACCTTGAATAACATGTTACTCAATTGGTCAAGGGAACCAGTAAGTAATTGATTACTACAAACACCATCTAGTGTAATAAACTAGTCATTTAACATACCAATAGTATGAAAAAAGAATTAAGCAAAAACTTGAGGTAAAGGTACTCACCTTTAGTGATTGTTGATCCATGTTGTCATCTCTTAAAATCTTCCTCCTCCTTTTTTCCACTCTAATATCATTAAAAGAGAAACAAGTTGTTCTAGTCGATTTCCCAACAGGAGCTTGTTGTGGAGGCAAAGGTGGAAAAATTGGCATGGACTCATCTCCAGTTGTTCTACATGGGCAAAATCAAGAAATGAACTTGATCCTGATTGGTCATAAGAATCTCCGTGACATCCATCTTTTCATGTCCCAATTTTGAGTATCCAGAAATGCTCTCTATAGAGGCCTTAGATATTGAATCTTCATTTGAGCTTTTGGGAGATATTTGCACATCATTAGACTGTTTTGGTTGAAAAGAGAAAGCCAACTATTTAGAATTATATGTTGGAGCTGTATCATGGTGCCTAATAGAGCTTGTTAAAGCAAGATCATGTTGAATAGAGGCTCTGGTTTCTTCCTTTCTTTGAAACATATACTGGTTTGCATCAGGCTGAAATGTTGCTTTAGTTTTTTCTTCACCAAAATACTTGGAAACTTCAGGTCTTAAAGTTCTAAACTTTGGAACTTCATAACTTGAATAGGTAACTTTCTTTTTGGGCTTGTATAGATGTTCCTTCAGGGAATGGTATCAGAGCCAGAACGTAGATTTTTGGAGTGAGCGAAATTCTTTTCGCCAAGGGGAAGAATATGTAGATTTTTATATTCCTTGAATTGTCGAAGAGAGAGTAGGGAGACATCCTTCTCAACCAAGGAAAACAACACCTCAAGTTTAGGTTCTCAACTCGTTTAAATTTGGAAAACAACACCTCAAGTTTAGGTTCTCAACTCGTTTAAATTTGGTTCTTTATCCTTGCCTGAACGTAGTTTAAATTCCTCGAATATAGGCAATCTTCTAGAGTTTACTACTATTCATGAGTTAATCATAGTAGAGGAATCAATTCCTCCACTTAAAAGTAAATAAAATATGTATATATAGAAAGAGAGGATCTTATCCTCCAAGTTCAAAGTCTTTTCATCAGCTTCTTAAATCTACCTCACCAAATACAAAAGAGTATGTCTAGTCCTCAAAACTAGATTACACACACCTTACAAAGATGGTGGCACAATGGAGACCAGAAGGTTACACACACCTTCACATCGGTGTTGGCAGACTTGTTTTGACATATTATGGCAGAAAAGGTCATCCGGTCACTGGTCATATTGCACTCCTTCACTCAAGACTCTTATCTTATGAGCAGGCTATTATTGGCACAATCATCACTACACTTAATTCGGGTAGTGTTGTTTCTAACTCTATTTTCAAATTATGCTATATCTCTTCCAGACCCAAATTTGTCTATAGCTCTAAAGGTATAGCTCCAGCTCTCTAGAACATCTTTTGTTCCTACAGCAGTGATGGCTACCGTATACTATTAGATAGTGTATATTTTGCAAAACCAATCTCCTAATCTTCAAAATAGTGGTTCTTCTAAAGCTTTGATGACTTAGCAAACTCTGCTACGGAGGTACCCATGTCGATAGAGATCCCAATACAAGTCAAAATAGCAGATCTTGAAATATCTTATACTTGTTGAATTCACAAACTATGAGAATCTTCATAGACAAGCGAAACCTGTTCAGATGACACTTTGAGATTTTAAGAGGCTCCCTAATGGGCAAGACAAGACATCTTTCAAAATTCCTTCAAAAGAGGAACTTGACTAACTCTTCAGCCCGTTAATGATCATGCCATATGATAAATCAAATCAAAAGTGGTATACAAGATGTCCCATAGGGAAGATAGAGACAAGGGAAACATGAAAATGCAACTAAGGAAGAGATTTGTACCTAAACATTATCAAAGGGACCTTCATCACAAACTCCACAGTCGTACTCAAGGCACCAACAGTGTGGATGCTTATTACAAGGAGATAGAGATGTCAATGATTCCAAGCAATCTTGTGGGAGAGGAACCCGTGGCAAGGTTTCTACATGGATTGAATAAGGAGATAGGAGACATGCTTGAATTGCAACATTACAAATATTTGGAGGAAATTGTTCAAAAAGCTGTCAAGATTGAACAACAAGTCAAAAATAGCAGATCACACTATAGGAAAACATTCCGATCTTCTAGTCATGAAATTCAACTACAATGACTACAATCCAAACCAAAGGCAAATGACAATAAGGGAGCATTTGGAGACAAAGGTAAAGCTCACAATCCTCCTAACCCAAACAAGAGAGTCATTATTATGATTGATAGAGATAATGTTAAGTCTTGTAGTGAGAAGGATGATGAGGATTGGAGTGGAGTGGAAATTCTGATAATGCAGTTGATAGTGATGAAAATGACTCTATTGAGGGACAGCTCCATATGATGATTAGAAGAGTCCTTGGTACTCAAACAAAAGAGGAGGAAGACATACAAAGGGAGAACTTATTTCATTCTTGATGTTTAGTTCAAGGTAAACTTTGTAGTTTGATTGTGGATAGTGGGAGTTGGGTATATGGTGGATAGGTTGAAGTTGCCATGCATAGATCATCCAAAATCATATAGACTACAATGGTTAAAAGATAGTGATGAAGTGAAAGTGGGAAAGCAAGTTAGACTTTCTTTTTCCAAGGGAAAGTATATGATGAAGTGTCATTAGATGTGGTACCCATGTAAGAAACACATTTGTTACTTGGAAGGCCTTGGCAATATGATAGGAAAGTAACCTTTGATAGCTTCAAGAACAAATACACACTTGAGTTTGGGGGAAAGAGAATACATTTGAACTCTTTGAAACCACATTAGGCTTGTGTGGGTCAAGAGACACTTCTTGACAAAATGAAAGAACACTATGAGGAAAAAGAAATGAAAGACAAAGAGAGTAAAGAAATTGAGTGAAAACAAAATGAGACTAAAATGAGAGTGAAGAAATTGAGGGAAAACAAAATGAGACTAGAATGAAATTGAAAGAAAATTAGAAGAGAGGAAAAGAAAAGGCTGAAACAAGCTATAAGAAGCAAGAGGAGAAAAAGAAAGAGGGGGAAGCAAGAGAGAAAAGAAAGTGAGCTTTTATGCAAAAGAAAAGAGGTAAATGAAGCTTTGTGAGTATGAGGCCTATGGCATTACTTACATATAAGTATTCTTTGATTTCTTCTTCTAATGAGACTAACAATTTTTTGTCCAAGTGCCATTAACTCTATTTAGCAGGAATTTGAAGGTGTTTTTCCCTAAGAGTTACCTAAGGAGTTGCTGATGGAGATGGCTTACTATAAATAGAGCTATTATTAGACTATGTTTAATCAGATTATTTTTTGAATACGATTTGGGATTTGAGAATGTTCTCTATCGTCTTTGTTTCTTCTTCAAACTCTTGACTTATCATTCAACTAGCTTGGGTTGTTTATGGCATCACCGATTAGAGATATCGGTTCACGCTTGAGAAACAACTTCGGTTCAAGCATCAAAACCTTGTAATGGAGCCAAATTACACACTCATGTTGGGTCTAGCTAATCAAGAGTTAGGTTCACATCAGTTTTGGTATCAGAGCCTAAGGTGTTCCATTACTAGTTTACTATCTTCGTGTTCTTTGTTTTCTTTGTTCTTTCTTCAAGAAAAAAAAATCATGTTTTTTTTCTTTGTTACATGTTCTTCTTTATATCTTTCTTTGTTTCTTTTTCATAAAAATACCACAGATTCTACCTTTTATTGTTTCTTAGATTTCTTGGAAAACAAGATTGTGTCTTTGGTTTCTTGAATTGTTGTTGTGGTTTCTTGAACCCTAGAAGCATTTTCTAGGCAAAAGCTCCTACCTTTGTTGATTATTTTGCTATCAAAGTCCAAAGAGAGAGAGAGAGAGAGAGAGAGATTCGAAATTGAAAATTCCTCAAAAATTGAAAATTGTAAAAGTTGATACCTTGTGGGAAATTGTGCTTGTTAATTTACCTATTCATTCTTGGGTTCATTAAAAAAAATCAATTCCAAATCAAAAAAGATAACATAATTGAATCTTTTATTATTCAGATAGTAATTCTTGCATATTAACCTAATTATTTATTTCCTTGGTTCTTGTCTGTCAATCTTGTGTGAACTAATTGATTAATTGCTACTTACAATCTTTGGTTGATTGCTTGATTGAAGTTCTCTTAAGAACCACAAGAAGAAAGAACCGAGAGGAAAAAGGCATAAGGGGTGAGCTCATAAAAGCTAGAAAAAGCCATTGTTATGTGATACACGAGAGAACAGTGATATCCTTTAAGTGAAACATGTAAGGGAGTGATGTGAGAAATATTTTTATCTAACCTTGTTTCTTGCAGGAAATTCTTTTTAATGTCTGGACATGAAATTAAATTGGAATTTGGCAAAGATAAGTTCAAGGGGATGTTTAATGCAATAATGCAACGACTAGAGGCATTGGACATGACAATCCAAACAATGGATGGAAGACGTAGACGAGTAGAAAAGAATAGGGAGAAAGTGTAAAATCTTACTCAAGGCTCCAAAAGTGTAAATGAGTATTATATAGACATGGAAATTGCAATGAAGGAAGCACATATAAAAGAGAGCGAGGCAGCTACAAAGGATAAATTTCTCAATGGCTTGAATGAAAAAATTTGGAAAGGGTTGTGTCATTTTACTCTAGCCCAACCAAGTTGAAAGTGACTTGAAGAATAGGAAGTCTACTTATGAAAGATCTTATGCAAGAAATATGGACATAAACCTCTTTATTTTTTTTGATCTAAATGTAAATTGTATTAATTAAAGATCAAAATATACAAATTACTCGGGAGGAAGTGTTGGGCCAAATCAAATGTGGGTAAAACACTAGGATGCAAGGAAGGAAGTGTTGGGCAAGAAGGAAGATGCCTTAACCACAAGTGAAGGGAAAAGGTGAAGAGAAACTTTAAGAGATTGTTGTTAAAGAGAAAGCCCAAGAGACTACCAGCGAAGTAAAGGAACTTGATGATAAAGATGATGAGGAACAAAAGGAAAGCCTATCTCTTGATAAAGGTGAAGTTTATGAGAAACCTTGGGGTATAATAGAGGATAATGGAAGTTGTGGCAATTGAATATATGGAGGAAAAATTGGGACTTCCTTGTAATTATCGTCCAATCCATGATGATGTAAAATTGTGGAACGCAAGTGTTGAATTGAAAAATGAAAAGGAAAGTTGTAAAAAAAGAAGAAAAATGTGAGAGTGAAAAAAACTTCGAGAAAAAAGAAAATAGTGAAATTGAAAAAGAATGTGAGGGAAAAGATGAGATTGAGACAAAAGAATTGAGTGAAGAAAAAGTGAGTTTAAATGAAAAAGGAAAGAGAGAATAAGAGTGCCAAAGAAATTTTTATTCCTACTTCTAACATTGACTATTCTATTTCTACTATTCTTGTGCCTAAATTGCAAGAATTTGAAAGATTAACCATGTTGAAGGAGATTATGGTAATGAATGCTATGTTAAAGTGGTACATGACAAGTTATTTTCTAGGTGTAAAGATGATTTAGGTAATGTTTATAGTGTATATAAGGAAGGTACTATTGTTGAATTATTTGAGCATGATGATTCTTTTCCTAGAGAAAATTCTTTGTGTTTATCTAAGAATTCTAGAAATGACCTGTTGAAATTTGAGTTACATGGAAAGAGCATGATAATATAATCTTATATTTTGAAGTGCTTGGATTTCATAAGAAAGCTTATCTTTGAGTTATATATGTTTGGAATAACTAAATTTGTTAAGGATGATAGAGTATTGTGGATTTTTGTTATTTTGTCTCTTAATAAGTAGTTGTGTTTTCAAAGGAATATATATCTTATGTTATTCTAAGTGGGGGAGTTGATGTTGATATTCCTCATGTTTATTTGTCTAGATTGGATACTTTATGTTCTTTTGGTGATTTTATACATAATATGAAATATGAAATGTTGAGCCTTAAGGTTGGTTTTGAAAGTCAAGTTAGTGGTCCAACATTCTTGGATGTCTTGTTCAAAAAGCATGTTACGACATTTATTACATTTGTTCAAGATATTGTGCATTCTAACATATGTCGAGGTAATATGCTTATGCATTTTACACGTGTTTGATGTCATTGATAGAGGACCTGCTTATTAAAAGGCATGGAATTGTTTCTTTTATATCTTATGTTTTAATAGAAGATTCGGAAGTCAATTATATCATGCTTTATGGGGTTTGTGTTTTCAATAGAAGAACTTTATTTTCTTTGTGTTTAGAAAGGATATTTTGGCTTGGTCATTCTGTTTTCCTTTATGAGATGCTTGTAGATGAAATGCAGTTCTTTTCAATCAGACAATGGAAACCACCTTGGTATCAAGAAGTGCTTAGAAATTTTTAAGGCGACATTTCAGTGAAAGATAGTACTTGTCAAGACTTCAAGGTCATTGATCTTTGTGGTCAGTATTATATTGATTTTTAATTCATGGTAGTGACATTTATCCTTTCAATGTAAGACTTGGAGATTCGAGGACGGATCTTTTTGAGGAAAGGGGGAATGACGGAGATCAAAGAAGCACTTGAAGTTATGGTGAACCAAGAATTCCTATAGGTCCAACCATAAGTTTGAGGAGAAATAAGGAAATTGATAATTTGATTTTTCCAATAATGTGTAGAAGATCTTCATTTAAAGACTCCAACGCATTCAAAAGAAGGAAATCAAGTCATTAAAACATTGTTTTATAAATTAAGGTTGGTGGACAAATTATCAGCAAAAAGAATGCAAATCGAGAGTAATTTCAACATTGGTCATCTCGATTAAACTTTGACCACCAATTTGTTGTTTTTAAAATTTTAGTTTTTTATTAATTTTAGTCCTTATTTGATTGGAAAATTTTCAATGATTTTCCAATCAATATTTTATTATTATTCAAGTTTAGTAGTTTTTTCCAATTAGGATTTTTAGTACTTTCCTAATACTTGTTAGGAAACGATTAGGTAACTTGTGTATTAGGTATCTTTTGTTATTATAAATAGAACTATTGTAAGACTAAGTTAATCAGATTATTTATTAAATACAATTTGAGATTTGAGAGCTTTCTCTATCTTCTTTGGTTCTTCTTAGAACTCTTAACTTATCATTCAACTACCTTGGGTTGTTTGTGGGATCACCCATTGGAGATATTGGTGCACGCTTGAGAAACAACGTCGGGTCAATAATATATTCAAGCATCAAAACCTTGTAATCCTCTGGGGCAAAATTTCATACCCGTGTTGAGTCTAGCTAATCAAGAGGTAGGTTCGCATCATAAGGTAACTTGTATTGATTAGGTATCTTTTGTTATTATAAACAGGACTATTTTAAGATTAAATTAGTCAGATTATTATTGAATACAATTTGAGATTTGAGAGATTTCTCTATCTTCTTCGGTTCTTCTTAGAACTCTTGACTTATCATTCGACTAGCTTAGGGTGTTTGTGACATTTTATACATCTATCTTCTTTGGTTCATGTTTGAGAAATAATGTTGGGCTAGAGATATGGGTTCACACTTGAGAAATACCTTCGGGTCAATATACATTCAAGCATAAAAACCGATAATTGTTGGGTCTAGCTAATCCAGAGATAGGTTCCAATCAGTTTTGGTATCAGAGCCTAAGGTTCCGTATATTTTTACTATCTTTGTGTTCTTTGTTTGTTTCTTTATTGTTCTGGCTTAAAAAAAAAAAGAAAAGAGGATCATATCTTTTCTTTTCTTTTTCTTGCTCTTCTTCATGTCTTTCTTTGTTTCTTCTTCAAAAAAATACAAAGAGATTTTACCTTTTATTGTTTCTTGGATTTCTTGGAAAACAAGAGTCTATCTTTTCATTATTTTTTGGTTTCTTGAATTGTTGTCGTGGTTTCTTGAACCTTATGAATTAGGCAAAAGCTCAAACCTTAGTTGTTTATTTGTTGCCAAAAGTCAAAAAGACAAAAGAAATCGAAATTGAAAATCAACGAAAATTGAAAATTGTGAAAGTTGATACTTTGTGGGAAATTTGTGCTTAATAATTGCCTATTCATTCTTGGATTCATTAAAAATCAATTAAACATACGAAAGATAACATCTTTGAATATTTTGTTATTCAAATAGCAATTCTTAGTTATTGACCTAATTCTTGATTTCTTTGGTTCTTGTCTTTTAATCTTATGCGGACTAGTTGATTCATTTGATTGATTGCCACTTACAATATTTGTTTGTTGGTTGATTCGTCGATTGAAGTTCTCTTAAGAATCGCAAGAATAAAGAGCCTAGAGGAAAAAAAAGCAAGAGGGGAGACCATAAGAGCGAGAAAAAACCTCAATTGTGTGATACAAAAGGGAAGAGTGACATCATTTTGAGTGAAACATGTAAGGGAGTGTTGTGAGGAACTTTTTTTTTTATCTAACATTTGTTTTCTTGTAGGAATTTCTTTTGTCATGTCTAAACATTAAATCACACTCGAAGGTGAAGATACATTCCAGGGATGTTTGATGCAATAATGCAACGATTAAAGGCTTTGGACACAACACTCCAAACAATGGGTGGATGATTAAGATGATTAGAAAGCCCCCAAGAAGAGATCAGAGAAGAAAGGAGACAACCTCAAGGAGGTCAACCAAGACATTAAGCTCGAAGAGGGAGGTATTTGTCAAACATCAAATTACAAATACCGTCATTCCAAGGCAAGCAAGATCCTGATGGATATATTGAATGGAAAAGTGTGGTGGAATAAGTATTTGCATGTTATCGATTTACTAAAGAGAATAAGGTATAATTGGCAATCTTAGAGTTTTGAGATTATACCTTAGCTTGGAGGAAGTAATTAGTGTTGACTCGAAGGAGAAGTAGGCAACTGAAAGCCATCATGTAGGCAAGGTATGTTATTAATTATTATTATCGGGAACTTTTTAGAAGATTACAATATGTTACCCAAGGTAGCAAGTCAGTAGATGAATACTTCAAGGAGTTGGAGTTGTTAATGACTAGAACCGACATTCAAGAAGATGAGGGAAGCCCCCATGTCAAGATTTTTTAGTGGGTTGAATAGAGAAATTGGAGATAAAGTTGAATTGTATCAATACTCAAATCTTCAAGAGTTGCAACACTTGGCTATCAAGGTGGAAAAACAATTGAAGAGAAAGAAGTTGAGTTTTGGGCACCAAGGAAGCTCTTCAAATTTTGGAGTTCCTTCAATAAAGGTGCAATCCTCTTGGACAAAAGCAGGAACAAGTAGTACCAAGCCATCTTTTGGAGAAAAGCCTAAGGGAATGAAGTAAAGAATCCACCAATGGAGAGAGGTAAAACTCAATTTCCAAATACTAGAACTCATGATCTTAAATGTTTCAAATGTTTAGGTATAGGACGTATTGCTGCTGAATGTCCAAACAAGAGGGCCTTGATGATAATAGATGGGCAAGACTATTCTAAAGAAGAGAAGGAGGAACATCAAGTAGAAAAAGAAGAGGAGGTTGAAGACGAGCAAGAAAGAGATGAGGCTTTCGAAGCAAACGAGCAATTAGCTCTTGTTGTGAGGAGAGTAGTTAACTTACAAATTAAGGAAGATGATGGAGAGTCTCTCCAAAGAGGCAATTTATTCCATGCCAGGTGTAAGGTGTTTGGGAGATTTTGCAAAGTTATCCTTGATAATGGAAGCTGTGTGAATGTAGCAAGTAAGAACATAGTCGATAAATTGAAGCTTCCATTCCTCACTAGTCCAAAACCCTACAAGTTGCAATGACTCAATGATTGTGGTGAAATAAGAGTCAATAAGCAAGTTAGGATTCCATTCTCAATTGGTAGATTTATATATAAGGTGATTTGTGATGTGGTGCCAATGCAAGTCTTTTATTGTTGGGTAGGCCTTGGCAATTTGATAGAAGAGCAATTTATGATTTGTACAAGAATAAGTATTCTATTGAGAAAGATGGAATGAAATTCAATTTGGCCCCTCTTACTCCTCAAGAAGTTTACTAAGAGCAAAAGTTATTGCAATCATAAATGGAATAATTCTATTAAACAGGGGAGGACTTTCAAGAGGCAAGAAAATAAGAAAAAGAGAGTGGAAAAACTGGGGGAAATTCAAAAAAAAAAATAAAAAATAGGGAAAGTAAGAGAGTGCCCCTTCCAAATAAACCAGCTTATAAAACCAACCCAGAAGAGACTAAGTAGATTCAAAAAAGCAAGTAGAGGAGTTGCTTGGTCAAGGGTATGCTAGGGAAAGCATGAGTCCTTGTGCAGTTCTAGTTCTAGTTCTACTTGTTCCTAAAAATGATGGTCCATGGAGGATGGGTGCTGATTGTCAAGTAATCAACAAAATTACTGTAAAGTATCAATTTCCCATTTTTAGACCTGATGATATGCTTGATGAGTTGAGTGGTAATACATGTTGTTTTAAAATTGATCTTAATAGTGGCTATTAACAAATAAGAATGAAGGAAGGGGATGAATGGAAAACTGCTTTCAAAATAAAACATGGTCTTTATGAGTGGTTGATTTTGCCTTTTGGTTTGACTAATGCACCTAGTACTTTCATGCTATTGATGAATCATGTTTCGAGGGATTGCATTGGAAAATTTGTTGTTGTGTATTTTGATGATATCTTTTATCTATAGTAAATCTATGCATGATCATCTTAACCATTTAAGGCATGTTTGTGACATTCCAAGGAAAGAACAATTGTATGCCAATTTGAAGAAGTGTTCTTCTTGTTTAGAACAAGTTTCTTTTCTAGGATATATTGTTTCTTCTAATGGAATTCATGTAGACGAGGAAAAGATCAAGGCTATCAAAGAATGGCCAACACCAAAAACGATATGTGAGGTAAGAAGTTTTCATGAATTAACATCTTTTTATAGAAGATTTGTTATAAATTTTAGTACTATTGCTACTCCATTTGATGGAGGACTAGGAGCTTTGATTGAAACAACTTGGAAGTTTATTTACGAGGATAAAATCTACATTTCAAGACTTGAAGATTTGAGGACAAATCTTTTCGAAGAAAGGGGTAATGATGGAGATCAAGGAACCTTGATTGAAAAGACTTGGAAGCTTGCCAAGGACAAAGATAATGAAGATGGCTGCAAGACTTGTTTCCTTATGAAGACTTTCATTTTAAATACAAGGAAGATGTTTCAAGAACTTGGAGAAATGATTGAAGGCTGGAAGTTTCCATACAAGAATCTATGTTTCAAGTTTAAGCATGATTCTAATGATGTCAAGAGGGATTATGTAACTTAAAACATAATCATAATACCCTAGGGAAAGTCCTTGAAGAAACTTCTAGGAAGGCATGAAGAAATGAAAGCAAAATGATGAAGAAATGAACAAGAAAGAAAGTTGCTACAATAACCTACTACACTCTTTCAAGGCTTTTTTCACTCAAATGAATTCACACTCTCTTGCCTTTTACCTCTCTTGAACTTTTGAAGGTTCTTAATAGACTCTAATGAAGGCTTTGCAATCACTCAAGTCAAGTATACAAAAGTGTCCACAGAACTTATTGATTAGTCAAAGCAACCAAATAATGAGGATCAAAGAGTTTGAATGCCAAAGATATAAAAGGTCAATTAACAAAGCTTTTGATTAGTTAATTGAAGGAGTCAAAGAAATTTTATAAGATCCATTCTATCAAACACCTTGAAGGCAAAAAATTTCGTGACCAAAAATATTTTGAAATTGCACTTCACTCAACCAAATCTTGTAGACTCAATTTGGCTTAATTAAATGTAATATCAACTTCAAATTTCATCCAAAATCTTCACCGAACATGAATTGATCAAGACATACAAGTTTTTCCATCTAAATCATCGAAAATTCCAGATTTTTGAAATCTTCTTTTGCTCAAGTTTTCTATCCCAATTTTGGGCAGTTTGGTACTCTTTCTTTTTGTAGTTTTTGTTTATGAAGATAGAAGAAGAACAATCACTTAACACCTTGAATCAACCCTTACTTTTGAGAAATTTTATAAGCACGATGGTTATTTGTTCAGGGAAGATAAGCTTTACATTCCTAAATGTTCATTGTGTAAATTGTTGGTCATTGAATATCATGGTTGAGGTTTAATGGGACACTTTGGCCTTGCTAAGACTTTGGATATGTTGAAAGAGCATTCATTTCTTTTGCCCTCATATGAAAAGGATGTTGTCAAAAATTGTTCAAATTGCATTTCATGTAGGAATGCAAAATCTAAGGTTAATCCTCATGGCTTGTATATGCCTCTATCCATTCCTCATGCACCTTATATTGATGTTTCAATGGATTTTATCTTATAATTGCCTAGATCTAAAAGAGGTAAGGATTCTATATTTGTGGTTGTGGATAGGTTTTCCAAGGTGGCACATTTCGTTCCCTGTAATAAGACTGATGATGCAACACACGTGGCTGATTTTCTTTTCAAAGAAATTGTTCATTTGCATGGAATTCCTTAAAGTATTGTGATGCTAAGTTCTTGAGTCATTTTTGGTTTATTTGTGGGGAAAGATAGGTATTGTTTTCTACTACTTTTCATCCACAAAGTAATGGTCAAACTAAAGTTGTTAATAGGACTTTAAGAACTTTGCTTAGGGTTGTGATTAAAAAGAATTTGAAGTCATGGAAAAAATGCAACTCCATTAATTGAATTTGCATATAATCGTTGTGTGCATTCTACTACTCACTATCCATTCATTCCATTAGATCTTGTCCCTTTACCTAATAATGAACTAACAAGTTTGGATGGAAAGAAACGGGCAGATTTGATTAAAAGCATTCATGTTAAGGCAAGGGCAAATATTGAGGAGCAATCAAAGAAGTATGTAGCTCAGCATAATCGAAAGAAGTTTTCCAATGATCTTCAATGTTGGAGAATGTTTTAAAGTACATTTTTGAAAGGAGAGATTCCTCAATCTTCACAAATCAAATTGGATCTTAGAGGAGATTGACCTTTTAAAGTTGTTGAGAAGATATTAGACAATGCCAACAAGATTGATCTTCCAAGTGAGTATAATGCTTGTGCCCATTTATTATTAGTGATTTTTCTCCTTTTAATGTAGACGATTGGAGGACTAATCTTTTTAAGGAGAGGGGGAATGATAGAGATGGCATGCCAAGAATTCCTTAAGGACCAATTACACAATTGCATTCAAATAGGTTAAGACAGTTAATGATTCAATTCATTCAAGATCATAAAGATCTTAATTTAAAAGCTCCAAATGATTCAAAAGAAGGAAACCAAGTTGATAAAATGTTCTTTAAATAGAAGAAAGCTTGTTGGACGAATTTGGAGCAAAATGAATGCAAATAAGGAGTAACTTCA
This sequence comes from Echites panduratus, assembly GCA_035221335.1. Lineage (NCBI taxonomy): Eukaryota > Viridiplantae > Streptophyta > Magnoliopsida > Gentianales > Apocynaceae > Echites > Echites panduratus. Next base: position 3,500 of record JAWZTD010017258.1, on the reverse strand, counting down.
ACATTGGTCATCCGGTCAAACTTGTTGACCACGAATTTATTCTTTTTAAATTTTATTTTTTTAATTAATTTTAGAACTTATTTGATTAGGAGATTTCCAATGTGTCTCCAATCAATATTTTATTATTATTCAAGTTTAGTAGTGTTTAAGATCAGATTATTATTGAATACAATTTGAGATTTGAGAGATTTCTCTATTTTCTTTGGTTCTTCTTAGAACTCTTGACTTATCATTCAACTAGCTTGGGTTGTTTGTGGGCCACCCTTTTGGAGATATTAGTTCACGCTTGAGAAATAGCTTCGAAATATACATTCAAGCATCAAAACTGTGTAATCGTTTAGTTCAAAATTTTATACTCGTGTTGGGTCTAACTAATCCAATGCTAGGTTAGTTCACATCAATTGCCACCCATTCGTGGAATAAAGCATCAAATTGATTTGCATCAGGGAGAGTCTCTTCCAAACAAGGCAGCCTATAGGGTAAGCTCGAAAGAAACTAAAGAGCTTCAACGCCAAGTGGAGGAACTTCTTGAGAGAGGGTATGTGAGGGAAAGCTTGAGCCCTTGTGCAGTATCGGTACTTCTAGTAATAAAGAAAGATGGGAAGTGGAGAATGTGTGTTGATTATAGAGCAATCAACAAAGTAATGATAAAATATTGCTTCCCCATTCCTCATTTGGATGATATGGTTGATGAATTAAGTGGAAGTGTTTGGTTTACTAAAATTGACTTGAAAAGTGGCTACCACCATAGAAGAATGAAAGAAGGTGATGAGTGGAAAACTGTTTTTAAAACAAAGCATGGAATCGCATTCTTAGGAATTGTATTGGCAAATTTGTGGTGGTGTGTTTTGATGATATATTGATTTATAGTAAAAGCA
>JAWZTD010017220.1:0-20648 GCA_035221335.1 Echites panduratus | reverse complement strand
ATACTTTGATTGCTCAAGGTTATTCTCCAAGTTTAGTAGCTGTTCACGTAAACTTTGAGAATTGTTCATTTCTAGACGTCGGCATACACACATGCCGTTTTCGAATCTTTTATGCCAATCTACCAAACTAGAATTCATGTCTACATAAAGGTTTATCCCTTCTTCAGAAGTAACAGAAAATTCAAAGGAGGAAAAGGTCCAAAATCCAAGGCAGAAGCAGGGTCATTTTCTGGCAAAGGAGGTCTAGAATGCATGGCAGAAGCAGACATATGCTCCAGTGAAGTAGGTCTAGGATCCACTGCAATAGAAGCGACATTCTCCTGAGAAGCGGGTTTGGAATCCACAGCAGGAGAAGAGGCATCTTCCTGTGAACATTTATCGCCTCCTTTTCTGAATCCGAGTCATATTGGCCTAGTCAACTTGTTGCAGAAACAAAATTCTTTGCTATCAGGTTAACTTTAGCAGATTAAAGCCATTCACCTCACGAAAAGATTCAACTTCGAATTGCAAGTTGTTCCTCTAATTACCTTGAGCAGAAAATGTAGGATTTTGTTTCACGAGAATCAGTTGCCATTAATGGTTAAACAACCTGCGTATCAGGTAAACGGTACAGGATATTCAGGGACTCTAAATGGTCCCACCTAACACTGCGATGAACACGAAACTAGTTTTTCCAGTTGGGAAGGTAACAGAAGACACACAATGCAACTGTAGATTCCAAGAAACACAAAGATGCAAGCAGAATTACCCTGTCAGTAGAGAAGTCATCATGAATATTGAGAATTGTTACAACAGAGCAAAACATCAGTGCTTTTCTAATACTTATGGCCTTCGTGATGGCACTTTTGGTTGAGCTTTTATATGAGACAGGGATGCATGCAACTGTCCTAACACAGGTCAAAGGTATGAAGGAATGAATGCATAAGCATAGTGCTTGTTCTAGACATGAACCTTTCTAAGGCCGCCACACATCCAGTCAATTTTTGGACCTCTTTTATGCATCTCGGATTATCCTCGATTCCCCTCTGGGTCACCATGAAACCTAGAAACTTCCCGGAAGTTACCCCAAAGGTGCACTTGGCGGGATTCAATTTCATATCATACTTGTTTAGATTATTAAATGTTTCGCGCAACTCTTCCAAATGGTTGTCTCTATCCCGAGTCTTGATAACCATGTCATCGATATATGCCTCCATATTCTTCCCAATCTGAGGTTTAAAGATCAGATTCACCATTCTCTGGTTCGTGGCTCCAGCGTTTTCAGTCCGAATGGCATGACATTGTAGCAATAGATGCCCCCTCCCGCTCGAAAAGAAGTATGGACTTGATCCTTTGATTCGAGCTTTATCTGATGGTATCCTGAAAATGCGTCCAGGAAACTAAGCATCCCATACCCGGTGATAGAGTCTACTAGAGCATCTATCCTTGGCAACGGGTAACAATCCTTGGGGCAAGCTTTGTTTAAGTCGGTGAAGTCCACGCACATCCTCCATTTTCCTATTGCTTTTTTGACCATTACTACATTGGCCAGCCAAGTGGGGTATTTGACTTCCCGGATGAATCCTGCTTGGAGGAGCTTTGCTACTTCTTTTTTCATGGCGGCTTCCTTCTCTGGTCCAAACTTCCGTGGTTTCTGTTGGACGGGCTTGAGTGCGGGATTGATGTTAAGGTTGTGAACCACGATTTTTTCATCTATCCCCGGCATTTGGCCCACCTCCCACGCAAAGGTATCAGAGTATTCTCTGATCAGCCTAATCAGTGCTTCTTGATTTTGCGGGGTAAGCACCTTCCCTATCTTCACCTTCTGTTCAGGATATTGGGGGTGAATTTGCACTTCCTCCACTTCGCCATCCTCTGGTAAATTTTTACGAGTTTCCTCAAGACAACCAATCATCCTAGCGGTACTGGGGGAATCTTCCCTTTTTCTCTTTTTGACCGCCAGTTGATATCTCAATACATCTTTCGGGTTCCCTTCCATCGTGATGATTTTTCTGGCGGATGGGATTTTAATCTTCTGATGAGGGATAGAGAGAACCATTTCGAATGCTACTTGCGCTGGTACTCCGAGGATGGCATTGTAAGGGGATTGTAAATCCAGTACTAGGAAGGTTATTGTTTCTTTTCTGCTCTTGTGGCTATCCCCAATCTTGACTCGAAGATCGATGCTCCCCTTTACTTGTACTTTGTGGTTAGTGAATCCTTCTAAGGTGCCGTTGTACGGGGTCAGGTGGGAGTCAGAAAGTCCCATTTCTTTGAAGCAGGAATAGTAGAGTATGTCTCGACTAGCTCCTGTGTCAATTAGAATTCTTTTGATTCTCCACTGATCGATCCCTCCCGCATCGAAAGATGCTTCAATACTGAGTGGATGATTTTGAGCATATGGGGGGCGAGCTAGCCTCTCCTGAAGGCAATCTCCTCTCCTTCAAGATCTTCTATGGCCAGGAAGATTCAATTCAGGGAATAGATTTGTTTTTGCAGCTGGGTATTAGATGGGGCGGATTCTGTGATCATATTGATGATTCGCTTCGGGCGAGATCCTTCATCTTCTCTGAGAGCTCCGACTTTGTATTCTTGGAGGTGTCCTCTTTTCAAGAGTCTCTCAATCACCCTCTTTAGCTGTAAACATTGTTCAGTGGAATGGCCATAATCTCTGTGAAATGAGCAGTATCTTCCCTGCTCTCTCTTATCCCGATTTTCAGGATTGAGAGGTTTGGGGTTTTCTACTCCAGACTTTTAATTTAAAACGGATATTAAATTAGCCCTAGGACGGTTTAAGGGAGTGAATGTCTCTGCTTTCCTGGTCCTGTTCTTTCCTTCTCGATGCTCGCGTTTGGGCAAGCTTATCTTCCTTTCTGCAGTGTGGCGTGATCCGCCCTGTTGAGAGGCCGCGAATTTCCTGGCCACCTCAAAGATTTCCACCACAGTTTTAGGTGATCTGATGTGAAATTCCGTTTTCAAATAAACTGATGAAGTCCCGTGTATGAACGAATGTAGAGCTACTTCCATGCTTACTCCATCAATGTCATCATATATTTTCTTGAATTTCTCAATATATGCCTCCAAGCTCTCCCCCTGGTGTTGGCAGACATTGAAGAGGTCGCCTTGATTTTTTGCCAATGTTCCTGCAATTCCAAACCTTGCGAGGAATTCTTTCTCCAGGGAAGCCCAACTTTTAATTGACTCCGGTTTCAAGTTGGTAAACCAGGTGGTGGCTTTGTCCCCCAACGTGCTGGCAAAGGCTTTGCACTTTACTGCTTCATCATTGGTTATAACCTCCATGGCGTGTTCGTACCTACATAAATGATCTTATGCCTTGCCCTTTCCTGTATATAACGGTAAAACGGGCAGCTTGAAGTCAGGGTTTGGGGGAGCATCCCTGATCCACTTGGCAAAAGGGGATTTAGTGATCGGTCCCTTTTTGGGAGACCGGGATCTACTTCTCGACTTCCTCCTTTCCGGGGTCCCAACCCTTCTCGTCCATGAGTGGTGCGACTTTTCTTGCTCTCTCTTTCTATCATCGTTTCTGGTGGGATTTCTGGATTCTCCGGTTTGACTCCGAGGTGCCTTTGGCTATCTCCGGCTCCATTGAGCATCATCTACTTTCAGCTCCTGATTATTCCTTTTATTTTTTTCATAGTCTAGGCTATCGGGACTTTCATGTTGCGTCTCTCTTCTGGATAGTCTCTTTTGACGGAGGTGTCGATAATGTCGGTGTTATCACGGGTGGGGGTAGAGTGTGTCCAATTTTTGCCATCTTTTCACTCAATCTGGCCCACTCCATCATCATTTGATTTTTTTCGTGTGCCATCTGCAATTCTTCTTCCAATCTCTGGATCTTGGAAGGTAAGACCCTCTTCCGTGAGCCCTCGGTTGAAGTTGAGGGTCCTTCGGAGATCCTTTGCCCCTGACGTCCCTATCCCAGCTGGGCCTAGTCTCTGCTTGGCTGAGACTCTTTGAGTATTTTCTCTTTTTTGAATAGTGGCCGGGGTAGCTGGCTCTGCCCTTGGGATTCGAGAGTCATCTTGAACTGCGGGGGCAGACTACCTTGATTTTTCATACTCCACCTCTTTACCATTGTCGAACCTGTCTATCTTGTCGTTGGGTGGTGCCATACTATCTTTGTAAGGAGAATTTGTAATATGTTACTTGGGAATTATCTGACGAACTGAATTATTAGTTTCCCGGTAACGGAACCAATCTGATAAGGCAAAATAAAGGAGAGTGGACCGAAATAGGTTGAAGTGAATGTGAGATTTCCTGCAAAATAAAAAGGTGGGTGGAGAATGTCTCCCGGTGGATCTCTGATAATCAAGTTAGTAAGGAATTTCTCAGTTTATGTATGAGATTGAGAAAGGCTGAAAGAATTACCTCTTTGGGTCTTCTATCCTTTCCTTTTGTAGGTAAACTTCATGAGACCAATCCCGGAGTTCCAGGAATGAAAGAATGATTATCGTACTGTTACCATTCTCAATCATACGTCATTCCGTCCTTTACAGCATTAAATAGGTATGGTTTTGCACCTACCCGGTATGGAGTGTGGGGCGTCGTCATTCGATCCTTGTGCGAATTATCCTTAAATGGTCAGAATTACTTATGGTAAAAAAAAAAGGTTTACAGCGATAAACCCCGGATCAATAGGCAAAGCATTGAGATGTATGCAAGCTTTAAACGGTTGTGCGAGCATTTTGCTCCTGATGTGATCCCGCAATATGTGTGAGCTCGCAAGGCTAGCTTATCTCGCGGGGTGAGCTCAGGGTTTGCCATTGTGCATTAGTCTTTCCTTTCATGCCCCGTTCTCATGAAAACCACAGAAGAATGATGTTCAAGCAAAAACAAGAAGGAAGATTGGAGAATAAAGATATATAACAACAGAAAATAATATGCATTGGTGCTTTACCTGGTGTGAACACAAGAAGGAAAGATGATAATGGGAGCTCGAGAGATTGTTTAGGTCACTTGTTTTTGGGGCGTCAATGGTTTTTTGGTTCGTTTTGGGTGCTGCGCATTCCAGTTTTTGGAAATCTTTATTTCCATTTATGTCATTTAAGTAGGACTCTTTAGGTTCTATTTGGCTAACTTTTATAAGTGAACTATTATGTTATGGGAGAGTATGTTCACACGTCATTTTTTCACAAACACACAATTCTTATGTGTTTTTTATTTTTTATTTTTATGTAATGACTAAAATATCCCTTTACTAAACACACAACCATTACAATACATACTATGCACACAGCTTGGCTCCATTTTAATTAGTTCAGCAAACTATCAAACCGGCCAAAACAAATTTGAAATTAACATCATGATAAACTTGGTAAGTAAAGGATTTTGAGGAATAATGTAAGTTCTCAATGCATCCATATGGTCAAGAGAAGAGAAAATAATGAGTTTTTAGGATATTTTTTGTCCATTTTCCCTCATTGTCCAAATTTTAATTAGCAAACCAGGGTCGATTTTAGAACAACAGTCAGCAACACATTGCTGAATTTTTGTTAATAAATCGGTCACCAGGTGCTGAATGAAGTGAAATATTTTAGCCAATAAATGCCAAAAATTTCTAACATAGTCGGCCAAGCATACCCAAAAATTCTTCACTCAGTCGGCAAGGTGTGGTTGGTTGTGAGCAAAACAGCTCACTGTAGTTACTCTGCTGCTCTGTAGCAGTCAGCTCACTGTAGCAATTGGGTGAAGTTAAGATCGGGACTGGGCAAGCAGGTGACAAGCGGTGGTTCTAGTGAATGGCAGCTCGACTTCGTCGGCGATTCTGGAGTAGCACTGTTGACCATTCGTCGATAGCTTTGTGATGTGGGAGAGAGCAGTCACGGTTGGGGAGGAAGAATAGAAAAGAGAAATTTGGGTTGTGGTTTAATAATTTCCTAATTAGGATGGGCGGGATTTAATTTGGCTTGGGGATATTTTAGACTTTTAAGGATGTGTGGTAATAAGTTTTGGGTGTGTTTTTATAAATGTTTGTTTGTAAAAATTTGATGTGTGAATATCTTTTCCTTTATGTTATAATCGGTTATAGAATTTTTAAATGTGGATTAGAAAATTTAGGGGGTAATCAAATCAAATCAAACTATTTATAATTGGTTGTGGATGCTTTGGTACGGTTAATAATAATTTAATTTTTTTTATTATTTTAAATAAAATATTTTTATATATTATATCATATTAAATAAGATGTTATATTTATTATAATAGTTTTGATGGGTTAATAATTGATTAATTTTTTTAAATTAAAATGATTTTATATATAATATAATTATATAATGTATATCATAATTTTTATATTATTGTAGTTAATCGGTTTGATTCGATTATGGCTGATTAAAACTGTTTTTTTTGTAATCAATAACTAAATCAAATCATTTTTGGAACCAATTATAATCGATTATAGGTCAGGTTTGGTCATTTTAAATAGGTTTTATTAAGTTTAGTCTGTTCTAATTTTTCTTGGATAATGCTGATGGTTCGGGACTATGACTTGTCTTCAGGGTCTTGAACAAAGATGATTCCTGCAAACACAAGTCTAATGAGAAATTATTCCTCAAAGGCCCTCCAATGATTAAATCAGTAAGGGATAAGATGTATAGAGAGAGAGAGAGAGAAAGTCTGAAGTAATGATTCATTGATAAAATTTAGAAATACATAAATATTCAAATACAAGAGAAATGTTCAGGCTTTGATGCTAGTTTCAGGATTAGGTATGATAATCTCTTGACTATCAGGTTGTGAAGAGGGTACATTTGGAGTAGGAATTTATTGCCCTTCGTGGGATGTTGGCCATAGGAGACTCAGGAGGAATTACAAAGGTCATAGTCCCCTCATTCCTTCGGGGAGCCATTTGATAAACCTCCTGTCCAGCATCAGATTCTGAATTCTCTTGATCAACAGAGGGAAAAGTTGAGCACATTTTCTCTAAATCAAAATCAGCCTCCCACCGGAATGGATATCTCGTTGAATCTTCATAAAAATCCTTTACATCCCCGGATAATTCAAAATCTGGATGCTTCTCCTTCACCAGCTTTAATGTGTTATCCATACCATCTCGAATAAAACTCTCAGATATTAGTTGTGAGGTTTTATGTGCAGGTAGTTCTGGTAGGATTAACAATCCTCCTCCTGGATTTGTTACCTCATATCTAGAATATTTTAGAGCTGGTATTCGTCTTCCACTTCATGCTTTATTTGTTGATATTTTAACTTTTATAGGATTCAATTAGCACAACTGAATCCTAATTTTATTAGAATAACTATTACTTTTATTCTAACCCGTAGAGCATGTGGGGTAGTTATTAGTCTGGAACTTTGGAGAAAACTTTTCATGGTTTATCAATGTACAAAAACCAAAGAAGGAAGGGGTTTTTTCTATTGTCAGAAGAGGTCTAACCATACTAACATTTATAAAGGCCCCAGCTCTATCCATGATTGGAAGAATAAGTTTTTCTATTTTAGGCATTCTAGTGTAATGGATATTAGATTTCCTTGGAATTATAGGAAATGTGTTAATAACAAACTCCTGAATAGTTTTCCTCTTTTAGAGGTCGAATACAATAAGCTTGCTGCCTTCGATTGGGAATTAAAAGGCAGCGAGAGTTGGAATATGAATCTTTTAAGATACGGTGGTATATCTAATATCTCAGATTTTGACTATGTTAAACTTAGTAAGTATTATATTCTTTGTATTTGAATATATACTTTATTGCTGAATGGCTACTAATGATATTGATTATGTTCAGGAAAACAGTTTGAAGCAAGTGTTATTGAGAAGAAAGCTCAAGAAGCCAGAGCTGGTAATTCTACATATCATTTTGTATATTCTATGATGATTTTTTTTAATATTCTTTATTTTCTTTTTCATACAAGAAAAAAGAAAAAATTATTGCACCTTCTCAAGCTTCGTTGCCTCCTCAAGCTCCAATAAAGAAGCCTGCTGTTGTGGCTCCGAAACCGAACTCTCATTCTGTGCCCAAGTTGGCAAGTGTGGTGGTTCAGAAGCCAACAGAAGATTTTGCCAAGAGGAAATCTGTTGATCAGGCTTTTGAGGATGCCTTGAAAAAATCCAAGAATAATGGTAAAGAAATTGCCAACATTGATAATGATGTTTTTAAGCCTGAATGGGACATTCTGAGATCCGATCAGGTGACTGATGATCCAGTTACTTGTGAAGAGTGGCTGGATCATTGCTTACTTGATGGAGAAGTAAGGTATCCTAACAAGAGTACGCTGGGGCAGCTGAAAAAAACTTTCTATTGGAGGAATGTTCAGATATGTTTTACTTGTATAAAATATTTTTACTGTGTTATAGAAATATTCTAAGTTTTTTGCTTTTGTTTTAGGCTGTGGCTATCAACCAACAAATCATTCGGGTGGTGGAAGGATTGGAGAAAAGAATAAAGAATAAAAAGAATAAAGTCATTTGCAGCTTCTTCAAGTCTTCCAAATTCTATAATATGTGGGAGAGGGTATTCGAGAGTTTCATTCGGGATGGTATGGATAACACATTAAAGCTGGTGAAGGAGAAGCATCCAGATATTGAATTGTCCGGGGATGTACAAAATTTTTATGAAGATTCAACGGGATATCCATTCCGTTGGGAGGCTGATTTTGATTTAGAGAAAATGTGTCAGCTTTTCCCTCTATTGATCAAGAGAATTCAAAATCTGATGCTGGACAGGAGGTTTATCAATGGCTCCTCAAAGGAACCTTGTAATTCCTCTTGAGTCTCTTATGCGAAGGGCAATACCTTCCTACTCCACACGTACCCCCTTCACAACCTTATAGTCAAGAGACTATCATTCCCAATCCTGAACCCAGCCCCAAAGCCTGAACATTTCTCTTGTATTTTAATATTTATTTATTTCTGAATTTTAACAATGAATCATTACTTCAGTCTTGTTATATTATTTTTCTAATGTTTAAAATATAGACTAAATTTAATGTGACATCGTAACATTTAAATTGTAAGGTAAACAATTCATATCATTCAGATCAATCAACGAAGAAAAATTACATAACGTTAAGGATAAAATATTCTTAAGTTCATGGCATTGCATGTTCTGGCAATATCATTACCATCCATATCTTTAAGCCTGAAACTGCCATTGTGATTATCCTTATCTATTATCTAAGGTCCTTCCCAAGTTGGGTCTAATTTTCTTGATGCTTCTTGTCTACTCACTTCATTTTCTCTCAGGACCAAATCTCCTTGCTTTAAATCTGGCTTCTTCACCTTTCGGTTGTGATATTTGGCCTATTTTCTTTTGTAAACGATTTCCTTTTCAGCCATTTTTCTTCTTGTTTCTTCCAAAAGAATTAAGTTTTCTACCAACTTTTTATCATTCTACTAATTATCAAATAAATCGATTCTTGAAGATGTACTTCCTACTTCAACTGGAAGCATTGCATCTGTTCCGAAGCATAAATTGAAAGGTGATTCTTTGGTTCTTGAATTTGGTGTTGTTCTGTATGACCAAAGAACACTCAACAATTTGTCAATCCATCTTCCTTTCATAGAATCCAATCTTTTTTTTTAATCCTTGTAAGATGATTTGGTTTGCCACCTCAGCTAGCGCATTCGTTTGTGGATGACCAACAGATGTAAATCTATAGTTTATCTTCATGTTTTCACAAAATTCCTGGAATTCTCCCATTGTTTCCCATTGTCTGTAATTAGCACTTGAGGTATGCCAAATCGTGTGATTACTTCCTCCCAGAAGAAATCTCTGACCTTTCGGGCTGTAATAGTTGCTAATGCCTCTGCTTCAATCCATTTAGTGAAATAATATATAGCTACTATTAAGAATTGTCTTGCTCCAGAAGCTTTCAGGAAAGGTCCTATGAAAGAAAAAATAAATGAGAAGTTATATATATTATTTATATAACCTTCATTTAATTTTATCAATTATTATACCTAGAATATCCATGCCCCATTGGTAAAACGGAATTGGAGTACTTAAAGATCTCAATTCAGTTTGTGGTAAGTGATGAATATTGTCATGAATTTGACACTTCTTACAAGATTGTACTAGCTTTATTGAATCTTCTTCAGTGGAAGGCCAAAAACATCCTGTTCTCATTACCTGCAATTAGCAAGATTGCTAGTATAACTGTTGAATGGATTGTATTTTTGATGTTACAGTTTTCTTACCTTTCAGGTAAGAGATCTTGAACCAATATGTGATCCACATATTCCTTCATGCACCTCTTTTAAATATAACTCCCTTCTTCCTGAGTTACACATTTGAGTAAAGGCCAAGAGTAAGCTCTTTTGTGCAATTGATCATTCATGAGAATGTATCTGGAGGAAGTTATTTTGACCTTTCGGGCTTCTTCAGAGTCTTGGGGTAGAATTCCTTTAATTATATGTATAATTATAATTAAAATTTATTGTTATGTGTTCAACTTTCAACTTTTTAAATTTCATCACCAGTTTATGTGCTTCAACCAAATATTTTGCCATGTTTTCTTCTTTTGCTTCATATTCACCATTAACATGTCCAGCCAATAATTGTGAATCTGTTTGGACCATCAATATGTCCAGCCAATAATTGTGAATCTGTTCGGACTAGAAGATGAGCAATATGGAGATTTTCAGCCACTCTTAATCCTGCAAAAAAAGATTCATATTTTGACTTATTGTTGCTTATATGAAATTCATATTCCAAAGCATAAGAAAATCTTGTCCCTTCTGAGCTTATCAATACTAAACCTGCACCTTCTGCTGATCCGTCTGTATATAATGTCCAACGATCATTCATTGATGCAATTTCATTAGGGAGTTTATAATGTATGACTCGGGAAACAGTGCATTCCATTATAAACTAAGAAAATACTTGACCTTTTATAGCCTTTTTGGGTATATACACAATGTTAAACTCTGAAAGTTCAATTGCCCATTTCATCAATCTTCCTGCTATATCCAGTTTATGTAGAATTTGCATGATAGGAGCATTAGTCAACACATTAACAGTATGAGCTTCGAAATATGACTTTAACTTTCTAGCTGAGATTATCAAAGCCAGAACATGTTTATCTAAAGTTGAATAATTAAGCTCAAATCCCTGTAACACATGACTGATATAATAAATGGGTTTCATGCCTAATCCTCGATAGGCACCTAACACTAAGCTTAATGTCATTGGAGATATAGACATATATAAGTATAAAGATTCACCAGTCTCCGGGGATATCAATATAGGGGGTGACCACAAATATTCCTTAATTTTGCTAAATGCAGCTTCACAATCTTTATTCCATTCAAACTTTTTAGGATTTTAATTACCTTATAAAAAGACAAGCATTTTTCTCCTGATTTGGATAAGAATCTATTCAGAGCAGCAATTAGTCTAGTTAATCTTTGAACCTCCTTTACTGATTTTGGTGTTGCATGTCTTGTAAGGCTTTTAATTTCTTTGGGTTAGCTTCATTACCCCTTTGGGACACGATGAACCCCAAAAATTTCCCAGCTACCAAGCCAAAAGAGCATTTCTTTGGATTTAGCTTTAGGCCATATTACATCATTGTTTTGAATGATTCTTCTATGTCCTGAAAAATATCTTCATATGTTTTCGATTTTATCAAAATGTCATCCACGTATGCTTATATATTTCTTCCCAATTGTTCAAGAAGCATTCGATTCACCATTTCGTAAAAGTCTGCACCCTCATTCTTCAACCCGAAAGGCATTCTTCTATAACAAAACAAACCATACGGGGTAACAAAAGATGTTTTTTCTTCATCTTCCAATGCCATCTAGATTTGATGATAACCTTTGTGAACATCCAGAAAGCACAAAAGTGAAAATGCAGAAGTTGCATCCACCAATTGAGCAATTTTTGGCATTGGAAATGGTTTTTTCGATATGACCTTGTTTAAAGATGTAAAATCAATGCACATTAGCCAAGATCCATCTGGCTTCGGGACCACTACTGGATTAGATAACCATGAAGGGAACTATAAGTGTCTGATTATTCCAGCTTGTAACAAATCTTTTGTTTCTGCTTTAATTGCTGCTTATTTCTTAGGACAAAAAAATCTCCATTTTTGTACTACTGGAGTGGCATTTTCAGATATTCCCAATCGATGCTCAATGAATGTTCTGGGAATAGAACCCAACTCCATCGTTGACCAAGCAAAAATATTATGATATTTTGCCAATAAGTCAATCAATTGATGCGTTATTCGAACTGGTAATGCTTTGCCAACCAATACTTTCCTTTCTGGATTTGTAGCTTGGATTTGAAATTCCTCTAATTCAATGGTTGGCTTAATTCTTTCCTCTTCATCTTCATATTACAAGCTTTGCATTTGAAATGGCTGTTTGGTAGCATGTATCTGCTGCCTGTACATCTCCTTTAATGGTGTAGAATCTCCTTCAGGGACCATTATCATGTTCTAGAATGCTAATTTGAGCTCGCATTTGATTACTCCCCTAGATAATATTGTATGCGGATGGTGAATGAACAACAACAAATTCTGATTGTATCACGGGTTGGTTCGGTCCCCAACGAACCTTCAGAGTAACAGTGCTTAGAGCCAGAGTTGTTTCTCCTGAAAAACCAATTAATGGTATTCTGTTAGATTTAATAACTGAATCAGAAATTTACATTTTGGCAAAAGTGTCATAGTAAAGGATTTTTGCTGAGCTTCCTGTATCAACCAAGATTCTCTTCACTATACACTCTTGAATTGTCATTGAAATGAGCATAGGTATATCATCATTTACCACAGCTGAACAATTCAATCTTTGTCTTTTCTCTGGGGCTTGGCGACTTTCGAATGAACTCTAGAAATCATTTCTATCACCCGTGGAACTGTACATTGATCATTCTTTTGTGGATTTTTTTGTGATTGAACATGATTTTATTATATTGCTGAAGCTTTCCTTGTTGAATGGCATTTTCAATCTCTCACTTCAGCTGAAAGCATTCGTCAGTATAATGCCCCATTTCTTTATGAAACATACAATATCGATCCTTATTCCTCTTTTCAACAGGGGTTTGTATTGGTTTCGTGGTTGCAGAATAGCAAAACTTTCAACTTGCTGAAGTATCATAGCTCGGGGAGCATTAAGAGGTGTAAAATTGGCATTAATTTTAAACCCCCTGTTTTGCCCTGAATGATTATTCTACCTTCCCTGACTTCTGTTTTGGTGAGGAGGATCCAACAGATTCTAGTCTTTTGATCGCTTGTGTGGATAGGTGGGAGGTTTATTCTGAACTATTGATTGAGCAGGTGGCTGTTTATCAGACTTCGGGACTTGTGCGGAATCAGAATTATGTGTACTGGAATCAATGGGCTTTTGATATCTTGAAAAATTTCTTGATGGATGTGAAAACTAATTCTTTTTTGCACCTGTGTTGTCAAATCACTAGCTTTGAAATGATTGATTGTTCCACAAGAATTAGCTTACAAACTCTATGAAAAAGTTCATCACTTGTTGGAGGATCAGCATACAACTTTTCAGACTGCTTGCTTATTTTTAACCAATGACAGAATGCTTCGATGTAAACAGGTTCTAAACAATTGGAAACCGTTCGGGCCTCTACATTGAATCGATTCCAGTATTCATTCAAAGTTTCATCTTTCTCCTGACGGTTGTTCAACAAATGGGATTGTTGGCTTCATTTGCAATGAGCTTCCAGCAAATTGATTGATAAACAACTCCTTCAACTTAGCATATGAATCAATACAATTGTCCGGAAGACTAGAATAATAATCTAGAGCTTGACCAGTCAAGGTGATGGAAATGTTCTGCAATATAAAACATCATCAGGGTCGTAAAAATTTAGCAAAGCATTAAATTTAGTTAAATGTCTTCGTGGATCAGTGGATCCATCATATTTGTCAAAAGATGGCATATTGAAATCTTTTGGCACTTTCCCATGTCGAATGTGCGGCTGCAATGGTGTTGATTCATTTAATGGCAAGGGTGGTACTGTTTTCAATTTTGGCATTATAGCCGCTACTTTCTCTTTGTTCAACTTATCTTCCAATTGAGGGGCTGGAGATGGAACAGGAGGAATTGTAGAAGCATTCCGGGTTTTGTGGATATCCGTGCTGTGGATAGTATGGATATTGAGGATATTGTGGTCCCATGGGTGGAACGTAAGGTGGATGATATGCTGGGATGCTATTATTGAATGATGGTGGTGGTGGAGTATATAATTTGGATTCTCCATCGTCATCATTATTCCTCTCTTCTTTGCTGTTATGTCCAGAAGATCCAGGACCTTCTTGTATCATATTCGGTTGAGGGATAATGTTTTGGGAAATCAAATATGCCTGAAAAGCTTCATAGTGATGTATAGCTAATTTGATTTTGTCAGCATTAGAAACCACTAGCACAGAAACTCTGGGAGAGGGTCTAGCAATCTTAGATTTATCTGGCTAAGAGTGTGAAGGTGTTCGGGATGTTGTTCTCCTGGCAGGATCCAAAGGAATGTACTACCGGGAAACAATTGGGAGATCAGTATTCTTCAATAAGTTTGGATCGACACGGGAAAGATTAGTAGGAATGGTTGTTACGGGCTTAGAAGAAGAAGGATGTGCAGAGTTTCTAGTTTTCATTTTTGAGTAATGCCTGAGTGCGGTGGGCGCCAATATGATGTTGCTAAAACTTGGACGATTAGGAAAGTTTTGATGGTTCGCGTAACGCTGATGGTTTGGGACTATGACAAGTCTTCAGGGTCTTGAACAAAGATGATTCCTACAAACACAAGCCAAATGAGGAATTATTCCTCAAAGGCCCTCCAATGATTAAATCAGTAAGGGATAAGACGTATATAGAGAGAGAGAGTTTGATGTATAGAGAGAAAAATATACCTGTAAAATGAAATTGCTTGTGGTATTTATAGAGAAAATAACATGTAGAGAAAAAGAGAACAAGAAGCCAAATGCTTTCTTCCTTTGTAAACTGTCAACCAAATATTATTATTATATTGCAAGTTGCAATATAATAATAATTTTAATATCAATTATATATCCTTATGTGATATATTTATTATATTTTAAATGTGTAATATACAACAGTCTTGAACACCACTATTTAAGTTTACTTTTTGTTTTGCACACCCAAGGTTATAATTGAATGGTTTGGAGGTGAAGTTTGCATGACGCAAGTTTTGAGTTTGAATCGATCTTACTGCAGATTCTAGATTAGGTTAATTTGCAGCTATTTTTTTATTTAAAATAAATAAAATACAACATAGAGGCCAAATCCTTACAAAGCAAACAGTTGAAAACTAATCCACTTCTAAAAGGCTATCTAGGTATGTCGTAGATAAGGTATGAGTCTAATATCTAGACAATAACGACCCTGAGTAAACATAGGCATACAAATATAAGAATTAAAAACTGTGTCATATTCTGAATTAAAAGCTAAATTCGCCAGAGAATCAGCAACTTGATTAACCTCTCGGTAAACATGTATGATAGTATGACTTCCTGCAGCCATGAGTTGTCTGATAGATAAAATCATTTGAAAGATAGTCTAGGGTGTTTCACCATGTTGAATCATTTTCACTTGGGCTTCGGAGTCCATCTGAACTTGAACATTGCGCCATCCAATACTATTGCAAAGTTTTTAACCAAAGTGTACTACCTCTAATTTAGTAGCAAAGTCTGTACCGTTGTCAAGAACTTTTGAAAAGGTTGCATTGAAAGAACCATCACTATCTCTAATAATTCTTCCAGCTCCAAACCTCCCAATATTGCTTTTGGAAACTCCATCAACATTCAGAATCTTACCAGCGACCTCCTCTCTCCACCACTTGATTGCTTTGCATTTCCTTGATTTTGGGATCATCGGGATGTCCAGTACTGTTGATAATCCTTTAATTGCAAAAGCATGATGAAAATTTCTCAATCTTCCTTTTATTTTGAATATTATAGTATTCTTTGTACTGCGTTGTCCTTCATAAATGAAGCCACGTCTTGCAATCCAAATTTCATAACAAATCAATGAAGCAATTAGAACAAATACTGTGCCTTTATGTGATCCCCAATGTATCCATTTGTGCAACATGCAATGAATAGTACTTATTCCAGCAATGCTTTTTTTAAAAGCTGATGCAAAATAATTCCACACACGAATTGCAATGCAACAATTTGCAAAAAGATGGTCCATATTTTCAATATGCTTTTGACAATGACATCTTGATGGAAAAGAAAAACCTAACTTTTATCACAAAATCCACTGGTAAGTAGCTTTTCCACAATTTCCACATGAAAATAGTAATTGTCAAAGGTATTGTTCTGTGGTGAAATGGGAAGTTCGTACCTTGAGTAGCTTCTTCAAATTTCTGCAGACAAGAAGATAAAGTGTAGCTCCCATTTTGAGATAGCATCCAAATGTAGTTGTCTTCTGGAGGTCTACCTAGGAGGCACAAATTTTCCCATGTTGAGTCCTCAATTTGCGGAAGAATGGTGTTAAGTTGTTGCAAATTCCAAGTATCATTTGAGATAACATCTGCAACTCTCAAATCATTAAAACTGGCATCGTGTACATAATTATTCAATTTCCTTTCCGATAACCAATTTTCATGCCAAAATGAAAAATCATATTTCCCCAATAAAATTCCAATGTGATCTTCCACCTCATTTGCTATAAGACACAATCTCCTCCAAATTGCTGAACCACCGAGATGCATCGAAGAATCAATTTTGAAATCATATATCAGTTTCAAATGTTTTGACCAAAGAGTGTTTTTGGTTCTAAAGTACCACCATAACTTATAATCAAAAGCCAAAAGGTAGGACTGCAAAGAGTGAATATCCAAGCCACCTTTGTTGTAAGATTTACATAATAAATCCCATCTGCACCAATGTCTTTCAGTACCATATTCTGTGCTCCCCCAGAAGAAATTAGCTATCTTTTTTTCGATTGCTTGAAGAACATTTGAAGGAGGTTGAATCACTGCTAACAAATATGTTACCATTGCATTTAGAACATGTCTGATTAGAATCAATTTCCCACCAGTCGAGAGAAATTTTTTCTGCCATCATGCAATCTTATTTTTAATCTTCAATATGAGGGGTTCAAAATAAGTAATCTTTGCTCTTCCATAGAATATAGGACATCCCAAATAAAGAATTGGTAACTTCTTTAAGTTACAACCAATCAAATTTTTAAGAAATACCAGTCTCCTTTGAGGCACATAATTTGGTAAGTACATTGCACTCTTTTGAAAATTGATCTTTTGTCCTGAACACTCCTGATAAAATCCAAGAAATTGTAGAAGAGATAGAAGCTCCTTTTTTAAACCTCTTGTGAAGATAATAATATCATCTGCGAAGCTCAGGTCGGATATTGGCATGCCGATTCTATCAGTAATATAGTCTCCCATCTTCCCGGTGACAAGAAAATAATTTAGGCCCCTTGAGAGAACTTCAGCAGCTATGATAAATAAAGTAGGTGACAAAGGATCCCCTTGCCAAACCCGTCAGGTAGATGAAAAATATCCACAAAGACGTCCATTAATCAAGACTGAAAACTTATTAGATGAGAGATAATTGCTAATTAAATTGACAAAATGTGAGTTGAAACCAAATTTTTGCAAGACATGCAAGATGAAGTCCCATGACATCATGTCAAAAGCTTTCAACATGTCCAATTTTAACAGCAAATGACCTCCCCTGCATCTTTTGTTAAATGAATGAATTGACAAGTTCTGATGCTGGTAAAATATTATCTGTAATATTTCTTCCCTCCACAAAACCTCCTTGATCATCACAAATTATTTTAGGTAAAATTGGAGCTAAACAAAGAGAGATGACTTTACCTAAAATCTTGGATATAAAATTGCATAGGCAGATTATGCGAAAATCAACAAATGAAGAAGGATTATCAATCTTCGGAATTGGTATGATTTCTGTTGCTCTGATTTGTTGAGGTGGTTTAAGTCCAGCCCAAAAATCCTGCACCTCCTGAACGAGCTAATTATATCCCAAAAAGTAGTATAAAACAGTCTTGGAAAATCATCCACACCAGGTGCACTGTCCCCATCAAGAGAGAAAACAGCTTTCTAACTTCAGTTGTAGTAGGTAATTTAGCCAAATCAGCATTAATTCCACTAGTGATAAGCTTAGGGATGTGTTTAGTGAACTCCTTCGGGTTATTTTGACCCTCTGTTTCAGCTGCTAGAAGTGAGGAGTAGAAAGAGATAGCTTCTGTCTCAATCTCGTTCATACTTGTAGCCCATGTGCCTTCCAAGTTTTTTATTTTTGAAATTTGCAATTTGTTCTTTTTTTTGTGCCACATTTTAGACAAGTATGATGTATTCCCCTCATTTTCTTGCAGCCACTAGACCTTGATTTTTGCTTCCAGAAAATTTCTTGGTTCTTGGAATGGTATGCTAGTTTAGCTCTTGCTCGGTGATAGGCCTCTCTACATTCTTGAGATTTCTCCCTTTTGTAATTAGCCTCACATTTATTCAATTCCTCTTCAGCTCTCTTCATATTAGAATGAATATTTCCAAATATATCTTTGTTCCACTTCTTCAATTCTTTCTTTAATCGAGCAAGTTTACCTCCTAGCATTCGCATGCGATCTCCATATGTTTCTTGGTTCCACGAGTGCTCAACCAGCTTGCGAAAATCTTTGTGCCTCAACCAAGCATTTTGAAACCGAAAGAGTCTGGCTCCTTGTATCACACCTGCAGTGAAGTTGATTAGGAGGGGACAATGGTTTGAAGGAAATTTGCTCAAGTGATCCACCGAAGAATTTTGGAATGCTTGCAACCAAGCTTCATTCACCAATACTCTATCAAGCCTTCTCCATAAAGGGGAAAATGAAGATCTATACCAAGTATAAGGACTCCCTTTATATGGAATGTCTATCAAACCGAAATTTTCAATCGCATCATTGAATTCTGGCATATGTCTCATATATGGAAGAGAGCCAAGACTTTCTTCAGTTGTACGAACTGAGTTGAAGTCTCCGCCAATAATCCAGGGAAGTTCTATTAATTCACCAAGTTGCTATATATGAGACCACAATATTCTCCTAGCAATATAATTGCACGATGCATAAACCACAGAAAATAGACAACTTTCGTCGAGGATACCAGAAATTTTGCATGTCACCATTTGTTCAAAATCATCCTCAATGGTCAGATTGGTGGTTAAAGGCCAAAAGATCCATATTTTGTTATTTGTGTTCGAGAAGAAATTTGGCATTGTAACTTCATGCCAAATTCATTTATTTTATGCCCAACAACTATGGGTTCTAACACATCAACAAAGGAATGTTTGTATTGTGAAATATGAGATTTGAGAAGATCCAAAGAGTTGGGGTTTGCTATACCTCTAATATTCCAAATCAATGTATTCATGAGGGATAGTTGTTGGAGGCTTTCTGCTGAGATTGGAATGTCGTTTCCATATGTATAGGAGGTATGGTCTTTTTCTTCTTCTCATTTTTAGATGTCAATGGAATCTACTGGAGTGGATCGAGGATCACTTCCAAGTTAATTGAAGCTTCAATATTTGGGTCTGATGGCCTACTTATAATTGGATCTGGCAGATCAAGGAGCATGGGATTCATGATTCATGAGGTAGTTGTCTGAAATTTCTTCCTTTGAAATGGAATCTTGAGGAACTTCTTCTGCGGGGGTCTTTTCTGATGCTCCTGCTACCCGCATCAGCTGGTTTTTACTGGATGAAGATGATTCACAAGATTGATCAGCTGTTGCATTAGTCATCTTTGCCAGAGATGTATGGATTTCAGATGTGGTTTGCATCAAGTGCGGCTGTGTATCAACGATGTTTGCTGGCATTTCAAGTTGTTTTGCATGTGCATTTGGAGAGGGAATGTTGTCCACATGCGTCGCTGGTTCGGTATCTTCACAAGGGGCTGCATGTTGAGTTGTGGGTCTGGATAATTGGATATTTGGGCTACTTTTGGTTGGATCAGAAGAGGCAAGAATCGGATCGGTGTCTGCTGGTGGCTTTGGGGTGAGTGATGCGTGGAATTTCCATCAATTGGGAGATGTCACTAGATGTGGCAAAGTGCTTTGTGTTTGCTGAAGTTGGAGCAACAAGGCTTGCTTTCGGTGGTGGTTGAGTGTGAGAATTTGTTTTGAGTGGGTGATGATCAATTAAAAATTGGTTAGTAGGGTCCTCCATGTTAGTGGGTTGTGAGTTTTCAACAACTTTTGTAGCTTGCCTGCTGTTTTCTTCTTCCTGATCCGTTGCTTTAGCTGGTTTTTACTTAATGAAGATGAATCACAAGATTGATCAGCTGTTGCTTTAGTCATCTTTGCCAGCGATGTATGGATTTCAGATGTGGTTTGTATCAAGTGCGGCTGTGTATCAACGATGTTTGCTGGCATTCAAGTTGTTTTGCATGTGCATTTGGAGAGGGAATGTTGTCCACATGCTTCGCTGGTTGTATCTTCACAAGGGGCTGCATGTCGAGTTATGGGTCCGGATAATTGGATATTTGGGCTACTTTCGGTTGGATCAGAAGAGGGAAGAATTGGTGTTGGCTGGTGGCTTTGGGGTGAGTGATGAGTGGAATTTCCATCAGCTGGGACTGTTAGGATAAAATCCCTAATTCCCAAAACTAAATACCTTCATACGAAATTGATTGGAGCGTAACAAAGAATTGCGGAAGCGTACCTAAATCCATCGGCTTGATGATT
>JAWZTD010017102.1:5613-20748 GCA_035221335.1 Echites panduratus | reverse complement strand
TCGACGAAGATCCAATTCTTGATTTTTTATTGCTGACTATGTTGAGGATAGTCGAAGTAGCATCGAAGAATTGGGATGGTCTGCGTTCCGGTGGAGGCGGCATTGACGTGGTAGGTGTAGTAAATTGTTCGTGATATGACATGAAGAGAGCCTCCAAATTCACTTTTACATAATTCTTAAATTGTTCTGCCCTCGTCATCCATGAAAGTCCTGAGATCAAACATGATCTTCATTGAGGGTTTTATCTTAAAACTCTTCTAAGGGTTCATGGACAACTTCTTAGGTCTTTTCTACACTTTGGTTGGGGTATGAATTATCTATCAAACACAAGACACTGGTTGACTTAAAGGCAACATATATCAATGAAACTAACCATAACCTTTGATGAAGTCTTGGGTAACTTTTCAATTGGTGTATAATTGATTTGATGAAGATTAGTTTTTTTATGAAGATCTAGGAGCCTTGATTGAAACAACTTGGAAGTTTGCTCACAATGATAAAGCCTACATGTCAAGCCATGAAGATTTGAGGACAAATCTTTTTCAAAGAAGGAAGGAATGCTGAGGATCAAGGAAGGAATGAAGCTTATGAAGATAAATATTTCATGTTTGAAGAAGGCAAAAAGATATTGAAGTTCAACAAAGAAGAACAACTTATTGATGACGCATTGTTTGAAGGCATTATGTTTAGACATGGTGTTGATTCAAGGAAGAACTTTAATGACATCAAAGTTGATGATTTAAATGATGTTCAAGAGGGATTATGTAGCTTGGAAGAACCCTTGAAGAAGCCCTAAGAGAAGGCAAGCAAAGAGGAAGAAAGAAGGACCAAAACATGTTGAAATTCCTTTCAATGGGTGCAGCCAACCAGTGCCGGTTGTGGGTTTGGTAAGTCTCAGTATTTCTGACTTCCAGCCACTTACACTTGCTCAAGGAACTGAGCCTCATCGATCCTCCAATAGGCCCTCCTACAGGAGCTGGTGGGGACTGTTTTTAGCTAAGTCCAAGTTGTTTTTCTCCCTTCTTTTGTGTAGTTTAGTGTTAGTTAAGTGTTTAATTGTTTCCCTATGTCCACCCAAATCTTATTAGGGCTTAAACCATGTCTTGGACTATATATATCCCTCATCTTTGTTTTAGAAACATATCTCTCTTTTAACAACCAAAAACAACATGTCTCTTTGAGAGCAAAACTTGAAAGATCAAATTGATCTACTTGTGTGCTTTTCTTCATGAACAATCTAAGGTTCTTAAAAAACTTCTTTGAGACTTTCTTCACTTTATTTTAGGGTGTAGAATTGTCTTTGAAATTGATTAGATTGGTTAATCTAATACTAGACTTGAATCTTTTGATGAACATCTTGGGAACTTGTCATTGTGATTGGATCTTAGGGATTGAGCCATGACTATGAGAAACTTCAATTCCAATGGAATCACATCATTTTGGTATCAGAATTTAGGCTTATATCAAGAGGTTTGACTATCCTTATAATTGCTTTCATGTGTTTCTATGCTAAGATCATGTATTCTTCTTTGAATTCTCATGATCTTGTGATTGTTTTTATTTTGTTCTCTTGCATCTATCCTACTCTATGTCTTGTGATCAATTGTTGTGTGTATCTAGCCTAAGGCCAAAAATAAGGGTTGATTCAATTGTGTTTAGTGATTGCTTCTTCTATCTCTATACAAAAGAAAACTACAAAAAAAAGAAAGAACAAAGAAGAAAAAAATAGCCCATCAAAAAATTATGAAAAAAGGTGCAAAAGAAAATTTCGAAAATACATCAACAATTGTTGAAAATGTTGAGATCTTGCTTGATTTGATCTATTGAATGTTGGAAGAATATTGTGATTGAAATTTGAAATTGATTTCACCTTGTTTGAAGGAAAAATTGAAGACATATGATTGGGAAGTGTTGAATTGACATTGCAAAGGAAATTTTTTATCACAGACACTTTGACCTCAAGGTGTATGATAAAAATCCCTTTCATCTAAATTCAATGAATTCCTAAACAATTTGGTCATACCCTTGTTGATTTACCTTATTTTTGGCATTCTAAACTCTTTGATTCTCACTATTGGTTGTTTTAACTAGTTGATTGAGTTTTGTGGACACTTTTTGCATCCTTGCTTGGGTGAATTGCGAGGCCTTCAATAGAGTTGATTAAGAACCATCAGAAAGCTCAAGAGTGGAAGAGGGTTGAGTGAGCTAAGATCATTTAAGTGAGTAAAATCCATTCAAGAGAGTGAATGAGCGGCATCCGGAGTCGGACCAAGCATGCTTGGTGCCAGACCAAGCTGTTCTAGCAACGTTCTGTTTTATGTTTTTATTTTCTATTTTTACTTGTCTTTCTTCATATTTTTAAGGGTGTTTTAATCATTAACATCCTAAAATGATGTAATTAGGTCTTAAATGATCCTCTACTGTAAATACTTCTTATTTTGTACTTAAACACAATCTTTGATCAATTACAAAGCCTTTCATCTCTTTGAGAGAAACAAATTCCATATCATTATTGATCTCTGTGTGAGATCTTAGGAAACTTTTCTAGAGTTCTTGAGTGATTACATTAGGATATCAATTGCTTTGGTTGAGGTATTGATGTGTCTACCAAATCAAGAGGATGGTTGATGAAGAGTTTTCTTCATAGGTCATTCTAATTAACAACATAAACCTTAATTGAAATCATGTGAAATTGATGTGAGATTTGATCTTGTTTGCAATTTAATTTCAATTCAATTTCAAAAATCAGATCATCTTTTGAACTACCTTTAATTGCTTTCATTGTGTGTTTGGATCATGTTTGTTTCATTGAAATCTCATGATCTAGTGTTTGTTTTGTGATTTTGTTCTTCTATATCGATCTTACTTTTTTATTTGTGATCTTTGTTGTGTGGATCTAACCTAAGGCCAAACACAAGGGTTGATTCAATGTGTTATGTGAATATTGGTGTTATGTGATTATTCTTCTTCTTCCTTCCATATAAAAGAAATATACATACATATATATATATATATATAAAGAAAGAGATCTATAGAAAAAAAAGATTGAAAACAAAAATAGAGAAAAGAAAGAAAAACAGGAGAGTTTGAAAATTTGCAAGAAAATCTGAGAAAATGTGATTGAAATTGTTAAATTGCATTGAGATTTTTGTTATATTTGAACAATTGAAGATGTGAAGAGGATTAGTGAATTGAATTTGAAGTTGAATTGCTTTTGATTGATGGAAATTGGATTGGCTTTGTGAAACTACTATTGTAGAGATTTTGATCACAAATTTCTTTGACCTCTATGCGTTTGTATAAGACCTATCATCTATTTCCTTGGATTCTAAGTTATCTACCACTTGAATTGTGTTGATTGACCTATTTTCTCAACTCTTTGGTTCTTGTAAGTAAGTTCTTTATTGCCTATTTGATTAAATTTTGTTGATTACTTTGGTATCTTGCCTTGAGTGATTGACATTGTTTAGTGAATCAATTAAGAACTTCAGGAAGAGTTTGATAGGAAAAAGGCAAGAGAGGAGATTTTGAATGAGTGAAGAAAAAGCCACCATTAAGAATGATACACTAGTGAAAGAGAGAATGTTGAACAAGGAAACTTCTCCTTCATCACAAGCTTCAATTACGGGACAAGAAAATGGAGGATATGCCTACTTGTTGGAGGAGATGAGAAAGATTTCAAGGGAAGTGACAAAAATTGAAATGTCAAGAGACATTTCTAACAACATCAATGAAATGAGAAGGGATCTTGATGCAAGACTGGAACAAATGGAAGAAAGAGTGAATAGCAATGAGTTGGATCCTCGACCTCCATTGAGAAATCACCTCAAAGAGGAAGAGAAAGGAGTCATCATAAAAAAATACCACCAAGAAGAAGATATGTGCAAGAGCAAAGGATGATAGTAATGAAGGTGACTATGAAGATGAATTCGAAGATGAGAGGCCAAGAAGACAAAGAAGAGACAATGATATTGACAAGTATCTTGGAAACATCAAACTAACAATGCCACTCTTTTATGGTGGAGATGATCTAAACACCTACTTGGATGAAGAGTGGATTCAATCTTCGAATGCCATAAATTTTCTGAAGAAAAGAAGCTTAAGTTGGCAATTATTGTGTTTATGGGTTATGCCATTATTTGGTGGAATCACTTGGTAATTGCAAAATGAAGGCAAGATGCTCCACCTATAGAGACTTGGGAGGACATGAAAGTGCAGGTAAGAAAAAGATTTGTGCCGAAACATTACCAAATGGATCTTCATCGTAAACTCCAAACCCTTACACAAGGGACAAAGAGTGTTGATGCATACTACAAAGAGATGGAAATAGCAATGATTAGAAGTAATCTTGTTGGGGAAGAACCCAAGGCAACTATGACAAGGTTTCTACATGGGTTGAACAAGGAGCTAAGAGATATGCTTGAATTGCAACACTATGATATGATGACTTGGAGGAAACGATACAAAAAGCTCTTAAGATTGAATGACATGTCAAAAATAGGAGATCACACTATGGAAAGACCTTTCAATCTTCAAGCCATGGAATTTCAGCTAGCAAGACCACAAATTCATGGTCTAAAAGGAAGCAAGGAATGGCTAAGCCTACCACCAAGGAAGAACCATCCAAGCCTAAGGTGAATGACACCAATAGAACATTTGGAGACAAAGGTAAAGCTCGAAGCCCTCTTGATAGCGCTAGAGATGTCACATGCTTTAAATGCTATATTGGACATTATGCACCAGATTGCCCAAACAAGAGAGTTATTATTATGATTGAGATGGATAATGTGGAGTCTTGTAGAGAGAAAGATGATGAAGATTGGAGTGAAAATTGCTGCGATGCAAATGATAGTGATGAGAATGATCCTATTGAAGGATAACTCCATAAGATTATTAGAATGGTTTTAAGTACTCAAACAAAAGAGGAGGAAGATGTACAAAGAGAGAACCAATTCTTGTGGATAGTGGGAGTTGTGCTAATGTTGCTAGTAGATATATGGTGGATAGATTGAAATTGCCATGTATAGATCATCAAACACCACATAGACTACAATGGTTAGATGATAGAGGAGAAGTGAGAGTGGGGAAGCAAGTTAGAATTTCTTTTTCCGTGGGAAAGTATAGTGATGAAGTGATATATATATATGATATGGAACCTATGCAAGCAACACATTTATTATTTGGAATGCCATGACAATATGTTAGAAATGTGATATTTGATGGCTTCAAGAACAAATCCACACTTGAGTTTGTGGGCAAAAGAATTCATTTGAATGCATTGAAACTACATGAGGCTTATGTCAATTAAAAGATACTTCTTGAAAAGATGAGAGAATATCACGAGGAAAAAGAAAAGAAAGACAAAGAGAGAAAAGAAAAGGAGGGAAAAGAAATCGAGGGAAAACAAAATGAGAGTGGAACAAAAATGAACGGAAAAGAAAAAAGAGGGAGAGAAAGAGAAAAGTCTGAAACAAACAATGAGAGGAAATAAGAGAAAAAGAAAGAGAGAGAAAACAAAATTGCAAAGAAAATGAGTTTCTATCAAAAGGAAGATAGGTAAAAGATGCTTGTGTGAGGATGATGCCAATGGCTTTGCTTATGTTTGAACATTCTTTGATATCTTCTTCTAATGAATCTAACACTTCTTGTCCTAGTGTTATTGCCTCTCTTTTGTAGGAATTTGAGGATATATTTTCTGAAGAACTTCCTAAGGAGTTACCACCCATCCGTCGAATTGAGCACCAAATTGACTTCCTTTCGGGTGCACCACTTCTAAATAGGTTGTTTATCAGACAAGTCTAGGGTAGACAAAAGAGCTTCAAGTCATGGAACTCCTAGAGAAAGGTTTTGTGAGTTAAAGCTTGAGCCCATGAACAGTCTCGGTGCTTCTTGTGAGCAAGAAAGATGGGACGTGACGTATGTATGTTGATTGCCGAGTAATCAACAAGATAAAGGTAAAGTATCCCTTCCCTATAGCTAGATTGGAAGACATGCCTGGTGAACTAAGTGGAAGTCTTTGTTGAGCTTGTCGTGCTCGAATTCCAGCTTTGAAGTTCTTTTGTTTAATGCTTATTGGGGTCATAGACCCATGGGAGTTAAAATTGAAAGAATTTTATATCTTGTAAATATTAATTTTTCGAATAAGTTTATTGTAGATGAGAAGGAATAAATATCAATCAAAGAAAGACCACCACTTTGGAAGAAGGGAATTTTAAGGCCTTTTTGTGTAACAACTTCCATGGAGAAAAACATCCATGGTAAGTATTGTTTTGATGTTTCAATCAATGTTAGTAATAGTTCTTCTCTCAATGTAGGAATTGAAGATTCAAGGATGAATCTTCTTAAGGTAAATGGGAATGATGGAGATCAAGAAGCCTTGATTGAAACAACTTGGAAGTTTACTCACAATGATAAAGCCTACATGTCAATCCATGAAGATTTGAGGATAAATCTTTTTACAGAAGGAGGGAATGATAAGGATCAAGATTTTCGCCTTGCAGTCACCTACAGAAGCTTAAGGAACTGAGCCTCACAGGTCTCCAACCGACCCTCCTACAGGTTGGTCGAGACTGTTTTTAGCCAAGATCATGTTGTTTTTCTTGCTTCTTTTGTGTAGTTTAAATGTCAATTAAGTGCTTAATTGTTTTCTAATGTCTAGCCACTACTTATTAGGGTTTAAACCAAGTCTTGGACTATATATATCCCTCATCTTTGTATTAGAAACATATCTCTCTTTTATCAATCAAAACCAACATGTCTCTTTGAGAGCAAAACTTGAAAAATCAAATTGATCTACTTGTGAGGTTTTCTTTATGAACAATCTAGGGTTCTTAAGAAACTTCTTCCAGGCTTTCTTCACTTTGGTTTAAGGTGTAGAATTGTTTTTTAAATTCATTAGATTGGTTAAGGATAATCAATTCCAAACAATCTAATACTAAACTTGAATCTTTTGACGAACATCTTGGGAACTTGTCATTGTGATTAGATCCTAGGGATTGATCAATGACTATGAAAAACTTCAATTCGAAGGAATCACATCAGTTTCCTTTCATGATCACATCATATAATTGGTATTAGTGTCAAGGTTTTTCATATTAGAGTGGACTATCATAATTGATTTCTTTGTGTAGTGTTAAGATCATATTTGTTCCTTTGAAGAACTATGATCTTTATGATTGTGTTTTGTGATTTGTCTTCTAAATCTATCCTACTACTCCCCTTGTGTCAATTATGTTTGTGTGGCTCTAGATTAAAGCAAAAAACAAGGGCTGATTCAATTTGTAATGTTTGTTCTTCTTCTTCTATCTCTACAAAAAAGGGAAAGATCAAAAGAAAAAAGAAAAACAGAGATCTAAAAAATTGTGAAAAAAGTGCCAAAAAAGAAGTGAAAATCATTGTAAAATTGTTGAATTGATTGAGATCTATTGTGATGGAATTGTTGATAATTTGAAAGTGTTTTGACTCTTGTTTGTGCCAAATTGAGATCAAAGGGCTTGATTACATTGATTTATATTGTAGAGATTTTGATCACAATTCTTTGACTTCTAAGTGTTTGATTAAATACCTTTCATCTATTTCTTGACTCTAAGTGCTTAAATCTTTACTCATTGGCATAATCTTTGAAACTCTTATCTCTTTGATTCTACTTGTTAACAATTATTGAGTACTTGATTGAGTTTTGTGGATTACTTGAGATTCTTGCCTAAGTTGTTTGCAATTGCTCATTAAAGTTGCTCAAGAACTTGAAGAAGAGTTAACAGAGGTAAAGGGCAAAAGCAAGTGAGTTCAATAAAGCAAGTAAAAGTCTCAACAAGAGTGTATACACAAGTGAAAGGTGAGGAACATATTTACCATGTCTTCTGTTTGAGAATTTTGCAGGATAAACATGTCTAAAGGAGTAACTACTTCATCTCATGAATCAAACATGGGAGAAGACATCAATGGAATTTCTTATCTTATTGAGAAGATGGACAATTGTCCAACAATACGGGAGAAATGAAGAGGGATCTCTCAAACAATATGGTTGACATGAGGAGAGATCTTAGTTCAAGAATTGATAGAGTGGAGGAAAGAATCAACATATTTGAAACAACTCCTCCTCAAAACATGAGAAACCAATTACCACAAAGAGGAAAAGCAAGAGGAGGACAAGCTCCAAGAGTTCAACATAGAGGGAGAATGATCCAAGAACAATTTGATGAAGTTGCTCATGATGAAGATTATTGGGTCAAGAGGAAGAAGATCCAACACAACAAAGGGGAAGATATGTGAGTTTGGGATCAATCAAGTTGCACACCACCATTTAAAGGAGCACATGACCAAAAAGCCTATCTTGCTTGGGAGAGTAATGTTGAATATGTGTTTGATTATGAATACTCTGAGGCCTATAAAGTAAAACTTGCCATTGTGGAGTTTATGGATTAGGCTTTGAAATGGTGGGACCAATTGATGATTTACAAAAAGAGAGCTAATAAAAGATCTATTTCTACTTGGAATGAACTCAAAACATCATGAGAGGTAGATATGTGAAAGCTTACTATCAAAGTGATCTCTACAAAGGCTTTGAACTTTATCACAAGGTTCCAAGAGTGTTGATGATTATCACAAAGAAATGGAAGTGGAAATGATGAGAGTAAACATTGTGGAAGATGAAGAAGCTCCAATAGCGAGATTTCTTTGTGGACTGAACAAGGAGATAGCGAATAGAGTTAAACTACATCATTACCTTTCTTTGCAACAGTTGGTGACATGTCCATGAAGATTGAGAATCAATTAAAGAGTAAGAGGAGTACCTTTTGGAAGACTTACAGTTCATCTAGCTATGTTGGCTAATAAAAGACTAGGGGGAACTAAATTTCCAACCAAAGAAGAGGTACACAAGCCTAAGTTTCATAAAAACCGGCCTTCTCAAGGTGACAAAGGAAAGGGACAACTACAACCTTTCAAAGCTAAGGATGTTAGATGTCTCAAATTCCAAAGTTATGGACATTATGCCAATCAATGTCCGAACAAGATAAATATCTATACCATTAGACGCTTTGTGGAATCCACTAGTGAATGTGACGAAGAAAGTTATGAGGCACAAAACGAAAATGAAGTTGATAGTGAAGGTGGAGAGCCAAGAAACATTGAGGAAGATCATTTGAACATTGTGGTGAGAAAGGTGCTCAGTACTCAAACAAAGCATGAAGAAGTGAGAAATGCACATAGAGAGAACTCGTTTCATGCAAGATGTAGAATCAATGGAAATGTTTGTAGCATGATTGTGGATATTGGAAGTTGTTTCAACGTGGCAAGCAAATATATGGTTGAAAGATTAATTCCACCTTTTATGGATCATCCAAAACCAAATAGATTGCAATGCCTACATGATAGTGGGGAAGTCAAGATAGGGAAGCAAGTGAGAATTTCTTTCTACATTTGAAAGTACAAAGATGAGGTACTTTGTGATGTAGTACCTATGCACGCTACACACCTAATACTTGGGAGACCATGGCAATATGATCGGAGGGTGTTGTTTGATAGGTACAAGAGCAAGTACAAGAGCCCTTTTATAAGGTTGATAAATCATGTTCTTAGGGAATGCATTAGGCAAATTTGTGGTAGTTTACTTTGATGAGATCTTGATATATAGCAAAAAGTGTTAATTAACATGTGAATCATTTGAGGATTTTGTTTGACATTCTTAAAAGAGAATAATTATATGCTAACTTGAAGAAATGTTCTTTTTTTTTACCTAAGATATTTTATAAAAAATAATAACAAAATATTTAAAAGTCTTTTTAAAACAATTTTTTATTGAAAAATGCATCTAAATTTTTACATTCAAATAAGAAACATTTTAATTTAGAAGATAATCTTTTTTTTCAAAAAATATTTTCAAAAAAAAAACCCCAATAAGCTCTAAATTTACTTAATCATGAGCAATTGCTTTTAATATTTAGTTTACTTAATATATAAAATAATTGCTATAGACTTTTGTTAAACAAATCAACAAATTTCATCCTTAAACTATTTTAATTTGTAATATTGGTCCTCAATCTATTTTTTAAAATATTTTATGTCAATAAACATTTTTCGAGTTAGAACATAGGTCCTTTGACCTTGAAGAATGACATGTAGAATTGATAAAAAAATCTATCCTACAAATAAAAAAATATTCCAAACCTAATAAGTTAAGAAAAAAAATTGAGGACCTACGTTAAAAGTCAAAAATAAATTAGAGGTGAAATTCAACAATTTACCAAATTTTCAAGATTTTTTTTGTTTACAAGTCATGTTTAGATCAAGTTCATGCACGCATAATGACTATGCTGCAAATAACTATAAATTCACCAAGAATAAAATCTGCAACAAGACCGAATCGAACTCACGATCTGTATTATCCAAACTTCAATTCCAAATCGTTAGGTTACACCCTTAAATGAAAATTTTAAATATTAATCAAAAACAAATATTTAAGAATTGACAAGCCTAAAAATCAACAATTTTTTTTTTAACTTTTCGAAACTAAGGGTACAAAAGAGCCAAGTTATTTTTCAAGCTGGCTCGACTTGAGCTTGAATCAAACTGAGCTCAAGTCGAGTCTCAAGCCGAGCTCAAGTCAAGTCTCAAGCCAATTCTTATAAGTCATGAGAATTGTAAGTCAATACTCGCGAGCTCAAGCCATCTCCAGTTGAGTTCAATACTCGCGAGCTCACTTGTAAGTGATGATTTAATATTTATATAATTTTATTTAAATTATAAATAATTATATAAATTTTTTAATAATAAAAAATATATTTTAAAACATATATTTTTATAAAAAAAAATTCAAGCCAAACCGAACTGGAACTCCAAAATTTCATCTCAAACTTGAGATTGAATTGTATATCATCTAGGGCTCGGACTGGATTCTTTTAATCGAGCTCTACTCGGCTCTGAGTGCACCCGGATTCGAAACCCATTTGAAACTCCTCCTCCTAATTGGCTTTTACCCTGTCCGTTTTTGGAAGGTTGCTGGGCGAACTTTAGCAGTATCTTAAGCCCTAAGTTTCTCTTACATACCAAGTGCCTACAACTCTTTGTGGATCGACTTTTCCCGGTCATTCTGAAGCCAGTGAGAAGGAAAATGGAAACCAAAATTGGGAAATTCTTCGATTCGGTGGGCAACTTTTTCTCCGGCAGTGATCA
This sequence comes from Echites panduratus, assembly GCA_035221335.1. Classification (NCBI taxonomy): domain Eukaryota; kingdom Viridiplantae; phylum Streptophyta; class Magnoliopsida; order Gentianales; family Apocynaceae; genus Echites; species Echites panduratus. Next base: position 9,576 of record JAWZTD010017102.1, on the reverse strand, counting down.
CATCCCGTGGTGCGATTCCGACATCGTTGCTGTAAGTGTTTTTACATATTTTGTAAACTCCCCGGTTTGGGAGGTGAATTGTGAAGTTAAAATTAACTTATCTGTGTAAAAAATAAAAAATAAAAAAACCAGTAACTAAACAAAGGATATAAGATTGAATAAGAACCCTAATGTTTTGAATCTATCTCTGCTGTTATATTTTCATTGAATACGTGAATTTTTTTTTTTTTCTTCCAGCATCGTCGTTTTTACTGTTGTTCTTAGACTTTAAGGCGTGGGTGGACCGTGTCTGAATCCTTTTGCACTTAGTTTTCAAATTGGGTTCCCGTTCCTATATATTTGAATATAGATAGATTACTATTTTGTTGGTATCATTAGGAAATGGTTATTATACATGTCTTTCTGATGCCATAAATTTGGGTGTGGAGTAGTTTAATTCGGAATAGAGTGACTAACTATTTCGGTCTGAAATCTTTACCAAATTTTGACTCTAAAAGATTTAGTTGCTTCATGCTACCAGTTGTATCTTCAACTTAGCAGTTTATAGTTTAGGAATTACACGATATTCAATATATACATTGATTATACTGTTGCAAAGTCTAAGGTCCATTGTATTTCGTGATGTTGTCTAAAATATCACAGTTCCTGTGGTCGGCACATCAACTCCTTCCTTCCCACATGTGTTACCTCTTATTTCAGTATTAGGCATAGGGAATTAATGAAAGGTTGACAAGAGGTCTGAATGGTGCTCTGCAATTGTTTTGTTTTTTTAGATATTGTATTTTGTTTACTTTTATCTTTTTGGGGCATTTTTTCTGGTTCTTGCTGCATTTTTTTTTTTTTCTTCGTTGTTAAAGTTCTCTATCCATTTCTTAGTTTTAAGTTCTGGGTATATGCTTATTTGGATAAATCATAACGGAATTATTTAGCTAACAGTTTGAATTTATTGAAATCATGCAATATTCTTGCCCATATAGTTGAAAGAATTCGACACTGTTTTGGTTCAGCTGCTGCTATTGATGCGGCAGTTTCATCTTTATCTAAGATTTTCTTATATTTGCCACATAAATTGTAGATGTCTTGCACTCTATTCATGACACTTATGTGGTTCATCTTCATTTAGCTCATGTGTATGCGTTCTCTGCTGTAAATTACTACAAACCTACAGGGTTGTGAACATGAAGTGGCTGAGGCTGAGAAAGCTTCCTCTGATGCACTTAAGAGTGAATGCATCATGCGACTGTCCTGGGCTCTTGTTCATTCAAAACGACCAGAGGATGTACAGCGAGGGATAGCTATGCTTGAAGGTGAGTAGAGTGAAGAAACCTTGTCCCTCATCTATCCTGTCTCTCTTGTAAATCTGCTGATTTACTTTTACAGTTGTGTGTGTGAGGGAGAGAGAGAGAGCATGGATTTTTTATATGTTTTGTTTCCTTTGTTTTTTTTCCCGTTATGCTGTAATAGGGTGTTTTTGTGATAAGGATGAACAATTTCCTTAGACATTGAGATTAGGTGGTTTTTGGACAAGCTCTTGATGTAAGTATTTTTCACTTTTCTCCCCCCATCCAGAATTAGTAGCAAAATATATTTGGATAAGAATGATTGCTTTTTGGGTTGATTAATTCATGTGAAGTAATAAAATATGTAGTTGATAAAATAATAAAGTGGATCCATTTTAATTAAAAGCATGAAATACATCTGACTTGACATAATATTATTGTATTAGAGATAGTTTTTATATGTTGGTGGATCTACTGAAATTTTACTTAACCGACTTTCATGGAAGAAAAAAAAAGTATTGTTGGTACATCTTAAATTGGAAAATCCTAACATAGCCTTAGATTCTTTTTAATCTGATTTTTTATTTCACCTCTTTGTTTTTTCCCAGAAAAGGGTTATTTGGAATGGCCTCCTCTTTGCCCATTTTTCCATTTTCCTTGTAGTTCATCTCTCTTTCCTTGTCTGATTCATCTTTCAATATCATCTGTGGACATTTGTTTTTTCTGCTTGATGCTTTTCTATATCATCTGGCTTGCTCTTTTTAACTTTGTATTGTTTTTCTGCTATTCAGTTTCTTGTATGGATGATGTGTGTCTGGGTTGATTTCTTTTTCTCTGGAGCTATGAATCACCATGTAATTTTGCACTCTAAATGTTGTGATTGCAGCTTCGTTGAGTGGCAGTAGCAGCCCCTTGCAAATGCGGGAAAAGATTTATCTCCTAGCTGTTGGCTACTATAGAAGTGGTGACTATTCAAAAAGCAGGCAGCTTATTGAACATTGTTTGGAGGTCTGAACTTTGTTTCTGTTTTTTCTGGTACTTGCATATGTTAAGCTACTCTTGCTTTATATATATGATCATGATCATGACATAATTGTATAAAATAGTGTGTGAAGGGAACAGGCAGAACGTGTAATCAATATTATATAGTGATTTAGTTATTACAACTGTTTAAGTTCTGTGTTATCTATATATGTTTTGTAAATCTGTAGATTGCACCTGATTGGAGGCAGGCCTTGACCCTCAAGAAAACAATTGAAGATAAAATTACCAAAGGTTTTGGAACCCTTCAGCTCTCTTTTTATCATCTCATCAATGTGAACAAAGTTTCTGAACCATTGTGCAATGTATTGCATGGCTGCAAGAGGTTGGGGGAAACAGAAATTAGTAGGCAGGCTGAAGCTTTTTGTTTTTTGTTGTCTGTGATGCAGATGGAGTGATTGGTATTGGCATTGCTGCGACTGCTGTTGGACTTCTGGCTGGTGGGATTGCTGCAGCACTCTCACGCAAGAAATGATGAGAACTCAATAGTACACAGATATGAAGAATTCTCTGGGAAATCTAAATGCGTAGTTACCTCTTGTTTCCTGTATGTATATTTTGAATGGAGTTTTAAAAAGTTCTTAAATTCTTCAAAATCATATTTGGCTAGTCAGAACTTTTTAGAAACGTGGATGAGATAGACAGACTAAAAATTAGAAAAGAGGAGTTCATGGCTGTTCTCAGTTTTTCAGATTGAGTGGGTCTTGCTTTTGAAACGTAAAGAGAATTATTTTTTCTTCTGGTTCTTCCCCATTTCTTCCCTTTTTCAAAACACCGTTTCCTATTAGACAGAACTCCAGGGAACCAATGAATTTCAACTACACTCAAGCTTTCATGGCATAATCTGTAACTTAAAAACACTCCTTTTATAGCTTGTGCTTTGAGCACCAAACACATTATTTGTGAGCAAAATTGGTACAAAGAAGAATCCTTAATGGCCTAATTTTTCTGTTTCCCTAACCTTCCATACAACTTTTCACTATTTTTTTCTCCTAGATCTATTATTATTACTATTATTATTATTAATGACTTCTTACTCGCATTTTTCCTCTTTTTTATCATTGCCCATTCCCTATTATTCTCCCAGATTTACTCTCTATTCTTTCGTGTAATGCTTTCATATGCTTATAGTCTATCTTCCTGTTCTGAAGGATATGGGGTTAGGAGATGCTTTATGCATGAATTGAACGATGAACAGAATTCGCAGCATGACAAATATTGTGGCTAGTATGCCCTTCGAAGTTAAAATGATTAGAATATTTTTATAAAGAAAAGGTTAATAAAAATGTAATTAACTTGAATAGTGAGGGTTTGGATGTTTTTAAACTTCAACCCTAAAAATCTAATCCAAATGGTCTTTTAATTTGTAAACTTTTTCTTAAAATTTGAAATATATATATATTTTTTTTTAAGTTTTAGAAAATGTGTATCCAAATGCAACCTATGCACGAAAATTATATCAGTTGAGCTTCCTTTATTTATATCTACTCAACAATAGGTTTTTTTTTTTTTTTTGTCCTTTGATAAAATAATTATATCAGCTTTGATAAGTTAAGTCTCTTACGCTCTGCAATTGCTCTTCATACTTCAAGATTTGACCCAAAATCCAAAATTCCCAAAGAGAATCTCAATTAGGTCAAAA
>JAWZTD010017084.1:0-20763 GCA_035221335.1 Echites panduratus | reverse complement strand
ATCTTGTTGAATTTCATTGTATATCATTTCTTGCATTTCAAGTGTTTGATAAATTGTCCAAACCAAAATAGTTTTCAGATTTACAAAAGGGGATTTAACATTTGATTTGAAAAAGTTTATAAAAATCTAATTCTCCCCCTCTTAGGTTTTTCAATTGGTATCAGGGCACGGCCTTCATTGTTTTTTGGATTACACTCATTTAAGGAAAAGATTTTATGACTTCCTTGAACAATTTGCCTTATGCCGAAGGTTCCTCTACCCATAGACCCCTTTTATTTGATGGAACTAATTATGGTTGTTGTAAAAATCGTATTTGTATCTATGTTGTCTCTATTAATTATAAATTATGGAATATTATTTCAAATGGTCCTATTGTTCCTACAAAAAATGAAAACGGTGATCTTGTGCCTAAGAAGGAAGAAGAATTTGATGATGAAGAAAAAAAGAAAGTGAGTCTCAATTATCAAGTCATGAATATTTTATCAAGCTCTCTTGATGCAAAGGAATACAATAAGGTGAGCTGTTGTGAAACGCAAATCAAATGTGGAAGTTACTTGAGGTGACTCATGAGGGAACAAATCAAGTGAAGGAATCAAAGCTTGCTCTTTTTGTTAGAGACTATGAGCTATTCAAAATGAAGCAAAATGAATCTATCACTGAAATGTTCACTAGATTCACAAATATTACAAATGGATTGAAATCCTATGGAAAGAAATATTCCATAGGTGAACAAAATAAAACGATTCTTGATTCTTTACCAAAGGTATGGGAAGCAAAAGTCATTGCAATTGAAGAATCAAAGGATCTAAACCTTCTTCAAACCGAGGAACTCATAGGTTCCCTTCTCATTCATGAAATGAAACTCAAAATAAAGTCTAATTTGGAAGAAGAAGATAAAGGAAAAAAGACATTGGCACTCAAGTCTATGTGTGGAAAAGATGTTTCTTCAAGTGATGAAAAGGATGAAATGAATGAAGCTGAGCTAGCCATGTTTGTAAGGAAATTTAAGAGTGCTTATAGGAAGGGGTTCTTCAAGAAGGACTTCAAGAAAAATTTTCAAAAAGCTAAAGATGGCAGGCAAAGCAACAATGCACAAGCTAAACATTGCTATAATTGCAACTGCACCGAACATCTTATTGCCGACCGCCCTTATTCTAACAAAAAGAAGCAACAAGCTGTGAAGAAAGGAAGAGCCTTTGCTACAACTTGGGATCAAAATGAAAGTGAAGATGGAGGAAATGATGATCAACAAGAAAGAGCCAGCGTTTTCTTCATGGCCTTTGATGATGAGGTAAAAGACTCTACTCCTAAACTTGAATATGATAGTGATGAAAATGATCCTTATGATGTCCTAAATGAGTTACTTGATGAAGTAAAAAAATTGAACAAAAGAAATGTAAGCTTAAGAAAGAAAGTTAAGAACCTAATTGAAGAAAATAATCACCTTCAAGAGGAAAACAAAAAGTTGTTAGTTACATTGCATGACCTAGAAGTAAATAAAAAACAACGTACTAATTCCATTGACTCTCTTGTTGCTAAGAATAGTGAATTAGAAATTAAAGTTGATATTCTTGACACTTTACTTGTTGAGCATGAACTACTGAAAAAGAAAGTGAATGATTTAAATGTTTGTTTGTCTAAGTTCACATGTGGAAAGGATAATTTGGATAAGTTGATTGGTATTCAAAAGAGTCATGGTGATAGAAATGGTTTGGGATATTCTCATGCATACAAGTACTCACACACCAAGACTCACTTTACTAGGGGATTCTCTACAAATGTGCCAAATATATGCTGCTGATATTGTAATAGAGCTGGACGTGTTGTTCAAAATTGTCATGCTAAGAAAAAAATTGAATCCGGAATGAAATCCATTTGGAAGATCAAAGAATACATGATCACTAACCCCCAAGGACCCAAAAAGATTTGGGAACTTAAAGTTTCTTCCTCAAACTGGATGTAGGCACATTTGCAATCAAAAAAAGGAGTTGAAATCAAATACACAAAATAGCTCCTTGATAGTGGATGTTCAAGACACATGACTGGAAATGCTTCCTTACTTGTTAATTTCACTCCTAAGGACAGAGGGCTTGTAACCTTTGGGGATGGCAAAAAGGGTAAGGTACTTGGAGTTGGTAATGTTTATAAGGCTTCTCTCCCTATTATAAAAAATGTGTGGTTAGTTGATAATCTCAAGTATAACTTGTTAAGCATTAGCCAATTATGTGACAATGGTTTGTTTGCTACTTTCAAAAAGGACTCATGTTCTATCATAGATCAATCTCTTGGAAAAGAAGTATTTCAAGGTAATAGACAAGTAAATGTTCATACCTTTTTTTTTTATGATCTTATCTCTTTTGACATGAAGTGTCTAGCTATTAACGATGATGATTGTTATTTATGGCACCGTAAACTTGGTCATGTTGGTATAGATTTATTAAATGATTTGACTAAGCATGATCTTGTTAGAGGACTTCCAAAAATCATTTTTCAAAAAAATAAAATTTGTGATGCATGTTAATTTGGTAAACAAACAAAAACTTCCTTCAAATCCAAAAAAGATATCTCCACTTCGAAGCCTCTTGAACTTGTTCACATGGATTTTTTTGGTCCTATGAAGTCCACTAGTCTTGGTGGCAAGAAATATGCTTATGTGCTTGTTGATGATTATACTCGCTTTACTTGGGTGATTTTTCTTGCACAAAAAGATGAAGCTTTTAAAGGCTTTGTTACCCTTTTCAAGAAAATTCAAATTCTTCATGATTGCAAATTAATTTCAATTAACAGTGATAATGGTAAAGAATTTCTCAATGAAAACTTTGCATCTCTTTATGATGAACATGGCATTTCACATAACTTTTCAGCACCTAGAACTCCTCAACAAAACGGGGTTGTAGAAAGAAAAAAATAGGACTTTGCACGAAATGGCATGCACCATGCTTTGTGAAAACTTCTTGCCAAAATATTTTTGGGCAGAAGCTATTAATACCGCTTGTCTTATTATAAATTGTGTTTTGCTTAGACATCTTGTTAAGAAAACTCCTTATGAACTTCTCTTTGGATATTCACCTAATATATCCTATTTCAAAGTGTTTGGATGTAAGTGCTTCATTCTCAATACCAAAGAACATCTTGCTAAATTTGATAGCAAATCCGATGAAGGAATATTTTTGGGGTACTCTTTAAACAAAAGGCATATCGTGTTTATAATAAAAGGGCCTTAGTTGTTGAAGAATCTATTAATGTGACTTTTGATGAATCTAACATGTATACCTTGAGAAAGGATTTTGATGATGATGTAGGATCAAATGCAGATATTGACTTGATCGAAGCAAGAGAATGTGATTTCCCACAATATGAAGAGCAAGAAAAAGAGGAAGAAAATCTTGAGAAGAGCAATAATGAAAAGGATGAAAAAGAGGAGGCATCCATTCTCAATCAAAATGATCTAACAAATTATTGGAAATTCGCCACTCATCATCCCAAAGACTTGATCATTGGATCACTATCACAGGGGTAAAAACAAGACGAAATTTTATTGATAATCTTACTTTACTTTCTTATGTTGAGCCAAGGACTATTAATGAATCTCTTAATGACACTTTTGGATTATGGCCATGTAATATAAATTAAACCAATTTGAAAGAAGTCAAGTATGGCATTTGATACCTAGACCTAAGGACCATCTCGTAATTGGTACCAAATGGGTATTTCGAAACAAATTAGATGAGGATGGGAAGGTCATTAGAAACAAGTCCAGATTGGTTGCTCAAGGATTTAATCAAGAAGAGGGCATTGATTATGATGAGACATTTGCTCCTGTTGCTTGATTGGAATCTATTCGTATGTTGTTAGTATTGGCATGCTTTAAAGGTTTTAAACTCTATCAAATGGATGTCAAAAGTGCCTTTTTAAATGGTTTTATTGAAGAGGAAGTTTATGTAGAACAACCTCCGGTTTCTTGCATGAACAATTTCCAAATCGTGTTTTCAAACTCACAAAAACTCTTTATGGTCTAAAACAAGTTCCTAGAGCTTGGTATGCTAGATTAAGTGGTTTTCTTATTTAAAAAGGTTTTTCATAAGGAAAGGTGGATACTACTCTTTAGATTAAGAAAAATGAACTTAGTGACATTTTACTTGTTCAAATATTTGGCTGCTACTAATGAATCTTTATGCAAGGATTTCTCACTTATTATACAAGATGAATTCGAGATGAGCATGATGGGAGAACTAAATTTCTTTCTTAACTCTAAATTAAGCAAATTAGTGAAGGGATATTCATCAATCAAGAAAAGTATACAACGGAACTTCTTAAAAGATTCTAGATGAGTGATGCTAAAGTGATTGGCATTCCAATAAGCACATCCACCAAGTTGGACAAAGATGAAATGGGTAAGAAGGTAGATGAAAGCAAATATATTTAACTGCCGGATATTGTGTTTACTATATGTTTATGTAGTAGGCCGGATATTGTTTTTACTATATGTTTATGTGCTTCAATCGTGTCCTAAGGAGTCTCACTTTTTTTGTTGTTAAAAGCATCCGTAGATATCTCAAATTAACTTGTGATTATGGTTTATGGTACACTAGAATCGAGACCTTTGATCTAATTGGATATTCCGATGCCAACTTTGCAAGATGCAAAGTAGAAAGAAATAGTACTAGTGGAACTTGTCAATTTTTGGGTGGTTCTTCAGTGTCTTGGCATAGTAAGAAACAAGCATGTACATCACTTTCCACTGCTGAGGCTGAGTATATAGCTGCAGCTAGTTGTTGTGCACAAGTGCTTTGGATGAAGCATTCCTTGCTTGATTATCGTCTTTCTTTTAAACTTTTATAAATCTTTTGTGACAACACAAGTGCCATTGATCTTTCAAAGAATCCCATTCAACACTCACTCAGAAAGCACATTGACATTAAACATCATTTTCTTAGAGATCATATACAAAAAGGTGACATTTCTATTTAATACGTGTGTACAAATGAGCACATTACTGATATCTTTACTAAACCTTTACCTGAAGATCGTTATATATGTCTAAGGAGGGCTTTGGGTATCTCAAAATTTCATGACTAATGTATGTTTTCTGTTGAGAATTTTTTTTACTGCTCAGACTTTGGACCCACATTCAGAAATTTGGACAGTCCAAACTACACTACTTTGAGCATCAAGAAAATTTCAGACTGCTATTGGAAGCACACTCAAGACCCTTGGACACAAGTTTGGAACTTCAACCTCAACAACACTTCAACAGCTGCAGTGAGGTGTAACGGCAAAAAAGTTGTTTGTGTGTGAGGTTTACACAAACCTAAGAAAAGAAGGACGAGGATGGCTCAAGTATATGATTTTGGCAATTCCTCTATGTTCTATGGTTTTAGTACCTTTTATGTGGATTATATATGATGCATATGTGATTTCCTATGCTTAAGTGTGTTCTTGGAGTTAATTTGATACTTCTTTATGCTTTTTGATGATGCAAAAATGAGGAGAAACATATGTGAATCATGGTATGGCTTCTGATGGATTACAAATGATTCTATAAAATGCTGGTTTTTGTAGTATTATGTTAGGTTATGCTTTAGTATTTTATGATGGACTTATATGGCTTCTTGGACTTATGTTTACACTTTCATGATTATGGTGACTTTCTTGATTATCTATAGATCTATTTTCTCCTTAAAAGATATGATTATTTGAATTGTGGCTTTATGATTTGTGCTATGTTAGCTTTACTATATTTTAAAATATAATCTTATGCTATCTCTTTGTGGATTTATGCCGACAAATGCTAGCTTCTCTTGTTTTTATGAAATTAAGTGTGAAAACTGATTTGTGGAAATGTCACTTGGGGTTCTAAACTTAAAGGTAGATCTTCTGACAAGTCAAGTGACAGGGATTGAGGAAGCTTTATGTGCCATGAACAGATATATCAGAAAAGGTGAGGTGTATAGGCCAGACGATTTAGACGCCCTTGACAAATATGAAAAATAAGTGTGCAAATAATCTAGCGAGCTTCTTGTGCTGCTACTAATTGTGCTTTGAATGGCGACGATGCTGATTTTTCGGCCAGATGATGATGTTCACTGATTTTTTTTTTTTTTTGCTGATGACAAAAAGGGGAGAGAATGGAGATATATATGGATAGATAAATGGCCATCTTACCTACTATTTTTTGCTTGATTTTGGATAATGCTTCTTGATATTACTGATTTTGATTACTAGTTTCTGATTAGATGGTGCTTTGAATAGTTTGATGAATAATTTGAAATGCTTTGACCTGTTTGTCTAATTTGATTTGACATGAACTCTATGAATTGCTTTGAGGATTCTTTACATTTTTTTATATATATTTGGAAATCTCAAAATATAAAGAAAACTCTGTCAAAATTTTTCTAATAATTTTTATTATATAAGTAAGGGGGAGCTTAATGACTTATATATGTTTTAATACCTCACATCTAATGGAAGGAAGGAGGCTTGGAGGTAGGTTGGGTCATTAGGCTAATTAAGTTGCTTTTTAATTGTTGATCTTTACCTTAACTTAGCCATATATTGAAGGAGAGCAACGATTACTTGAATTATATTCTTTTATGCTACTAATTTGATGTATCTTTATGCTTGTTTGTATTATGGTTTGTCAGTGTTAAAAATTTGGAGATTGAAAGCCCTAATAAGCTTTTAATTAACTTTATTTTGATGATAACAAATTAAATATTAATGGTGCTTCAAGTTTATCTATTTTACGAAGTTTTTGGATTACAACAAAGTCCCTCATGAAAAAAATTATACTTACAAGTGTGAAGTTGTCAAAGAGTTCAAGACTTTACAAGATTGAAGGCTTCAAAGTTGAAGAAATAATTTAGAAAGGTTGGTTAGATTACTTTGTCCAATTTTTGTACCAAGTCTTTCTAGTGATGATTCTTGCACTAAAAATATTGTTTAATAAAATATTCTTTAAAACTTACAAAATATATGTTTTCATATAAGTATGTTTCAAAAATATTTTATCAAATTGTTTTTTGATTGATCTTAATTGATTATATCTTAAAAAATAAAAAGTACAAATGGTTTTGGTCAATTGTGTATTTTGGACCTTGACCGCCCAAGTTTGGACCATCCAAAATAACTAAATCTGGATTCAAAATGGTACTCGAAAAACTTTGGACCCTGATTCACCTTGTTTGGACAATCCAATCTGACTTAATCAGGATCCAAACCACTACTGGAAAAACTTTGGACCCAGATTTTTCCTTGTTTGGACAATCCAGTCTGACGAAATAAGGATCCAAACTTTCTGGAATTAGTTTTAAATGGGAAAAAATTTTACCATTGCTTCTTCCTCTTCTCCAAGTCATTTAAGCCATTTCCACCACCTGAAAAGTACACCTCTCTACACCAAAATATCTGAAAAACATTCAAGGGCAAAAATCTTACAAAACTTCACGGTTAAATTCATTTTTCAAGAATCATCAAAAGAGGATTTCTCGGGCTCATCTTATATTCATGTCACTCCAAAAGGGAAGTATTCTTTGTACTCATTTCAAATCTTTATAGTTTGATTTTTTGTGTTTTTGATTGTCTAGGTTGTCTTTGTGACATAAAATCCTTGGAAGAGATTAACCTAGCTTATGATTATTTGTAAAAGTTAGGTTTGTAACCTTGGTTGTATTGTTGATTGATATTAGTGGATTTGAGTGAAATCCTAAGGTAGAGAACCTTAAGTAGTGGATTAGACTCACAAGAGTGAGTTGAACCACTATAAATCTTGTGCCTCTTGTTTGATTATAGCTTTCATTGCCCTATCTTGTTGGATTTCATTGTATATCATTTCTTGCATTTCAAATGTTTGATAAACTGTCCAAACCAAAATATTCTTCAAATTTACAAAAGGGGATTTAATATTTTTGAAAAACTTTAAAAAAACCTAATTCACCCCCTCTTAGGTTTTTCATCACTTATTGGTTAGATTCTATGATCTGCTTGAAGCCAACCTTGTTGAGTACATAACTTGACATCGGATTTTTCCTCATTGAAGGAGTATCTAGCACATCCTCTAAGTTCAATTCCCTTCCAGATGTAAATTTCAAATCAACTTCTCCCGTTCCTAGCACTTGAGTGGTATGATTATCACCAAGCATGATGGATTTAGGTTCATCAAAAGAAGTATACATTTTGAACCATTTTTTTACCTTTGTTGTGATGGCTTGTTTCGTGCTCTCTACTGGTTGCATCAATGCATTTTGACCCCTTACTTCTTCTTCCATCCAAATTCTCATTATCAAGGTTTCAATGGTTGTTTCTTTTGGTTTATGGTTCATGTTTTTTTGAAATTTGTACCATGAAAGTGGAAGTTTATCAATTATACCATAAACAATAAGATTATCTCTAATCTTGACAGCTTCAGATTTGAGCTCTCCAACTATCATGATAATCATGAAAATTATCAGATAGACAATTAAAAAGATAATTCCTGTAATTGAAGGCATCATTGTTATATTTTTCCATTGTCTCCACATAAGTTACATATCCATCATCATTCATGTTTTTGGCATCTATTTTGTTTGGATTCTTATATGTGAGAATATATGCAATTTTAAGAAGACTAAGATAAAATAACACCTTACCTTTCCACCTTTAAAAGTGGGTACCATTGAAAAGGAATGGTTTGTTGAGATCTCCTACTTTAATATCCTCCTGTTTTTCAACCGTCATCATTTTGTTGAATCTCCTTAAAATTATTGGTGATATTACAATTTCAATAGGTAGTTTTTACAGAAAAATTTCAGGTTGAGGTGCGGATATCTCGCTCTCTTTAAGGAGATTCAAGCCCACCGCAGCAAAATATTCTCACTGGTCTAGCAGTAACACCTTTGACTTGTTCCTTCCATGATACAACAGCCCAATCACATAGTATAACTCAATAAAAAAATCCCTTTCTTCGGCTAGCATTAAAACTCTATACACAAACTCTTTTAAAGAAACTCTTCTTACTCTCTTTTTTTTCATACAAAAAATAATTGTCATACAAAAACAAAAAAGTCTCCTTTTATAGTAGTAGGAAGTCTCCATTATAAATGAAGAATTAATGTAATGTTAAGTAAATGAAATATTAGAAGATATAAATGAAATGTAAACTCCCTATCCTATCATTATCCATAAGCTTCATTAAAAATGAAAAGATAAGAGATTTTAATTTAAAATATTACAACATAAAGGTGTTTTTTTGTGATGAAGCTTTGGATTCAATATCTTGTCTAGAGATTATTGAGTTAGAGGATGTGATCAGGCTGTTGTATCCTGGAGGGGACAAGTAAAAAGTGTTGCTACTGGACCAATGAGAATATTTTGCTGCTGTGGGTTTGAATCTTCTTAAATTTGTTAGCGATATTGCACTTGTATCTCATAATATAAATTAGAATATTTTTAAATATTAAATATGATTAATGACTTATATTTTAGAATAATTTTTTAATTTTTAATCTGCATATGTATAGTACCTTATAACCATATATGTAGCAGTGTTAGATGTGCTGGTCGGGTCTAGTCTAGACTCTGGTTTGGATTAACGAGCTGAGCTTGGGGGCTGGGCTGGGTTTAGAATCTTTGGGACAGGTCTGGCGAGTTTAGTGGGCTTAGCCCAGGCTGGGATTATGTGGGATGGGCCTGGTCTTAGTCGGGCTGTGGGCATTTTTTTTTTTATTTCAATTTTGCACTTTTTTTTCTAGTCTTTTCAAAGTGATTCCCAAGAAAAATCAATATTTTCTTCACTTGAAATTTCCCTTCCATCTTCATTATAAACTTTTGAAAGTTTAAATTTAATATTTTTCAAAACTTAAGTAACTTGATTTAAGACTAAGTTAAACATCCCATGCCAATCTTGACAAAGTTGGATAAGTGGATTCATTTAATCTCCACCATCCCAAAATTTCAAAACTGGAATCCTCACTACTCATTGTCACTTAAACAACAATATTGTAAATTGCCAATTCATTTAAGCTGCCAGTCAATGAAAATGATGATGATGAACCTCTGGTCTCGAATTTTTTTTGTTGAGATTCATGATTGTTGAATAAGGTTTGAACTTCTTCGATCGAGATGCGCTGCTTAATCTTGGTGCCTCCATGGTTGTTGATGGAGGTGACGATTTATCTTGGTAGGATGAGAATAAAACATCCAAGTGCTACCTCATGTATGCCTTTGTCTGCTCCTCCTTGACTTGCTATAATACTCCCCGGGAATGTTAAGATACAAGTAGTATAAGATATTTGTCTCAAAACCTGACATCTTAAATCGTGGATCCATACAAAAAGCAACACAATACAATAATGGAATATCTTTAAAATATTTCAAAAAAAAAATTGTTCCATGGCTTCTACCATTTGACTATGATTACTATGGTCAATATATTCACTAAAAGCATGACATACTTGAATTAAAGTTGGAATCATATGATAGGTGGTGCGATAATATTGACCAAAAAGTAATTATGTAGCTTCCTTAAAAATTTTCAATAAAGAAACGGAGGCACTATCAAAAATTGAGTTAGTCAAAGGAGGAGAAATTCCTGTACTGTCGCAAAATTGAGAAACCTTGTTCAAGACAAATATATTTGAATCGTTGTGCTCTAAGGGATGAAATCTTAATAAACCAAACTATATCATGAATAAAAGTAACTACTCCATCTATATGTTTATAGCCATTTTTAACAATTAAATTCAAAACATGGCATGCATATCTATTATGAAAAAGTTTTCCATCAAATATGAGATTTATTTCACTTAGAAGAATAGGGACACACGTATTATTGTTTTTGCATTGTCAAAAGAAATACAAAAAATTCTCTTCAAAATAAGATATACAGGACAAGTAGATAAAATGAAAAAAGCAATACTAATACCGGAGTAAAGATATTCAAATGGTCTAAAACAAATGAGCATTTTTTGAAGAATCCATTCATGATCGATACAATGACAAGTAAGACACAAATAATGCAACATAGTTATGGTTGTCTAAGAGTCACAAGTAAGAGCAAATTTTGAATCTTTTAATTCATCAAAATGAGTAATAAGACATTTAACAACATCACTTATAAGTGTAGATCTAGAAATTGAACTTAGTACCAGTTGCAGAGACCTAATTATTCTATTAAAACTTTTGGTTTCCGCTATGCGAAAAGGAGGATTTTGTTCAATTGTCCACCTAGCAATTTTTTGTCGAAAATTACCACTTTCTCCCCCCGTTACACTAATTTGTTGTTGTTTTGGCAAATCCTCATTAAAATAGGGATGTTCATTTTTCAAATGTTAGGTCAAGGTTCCCTTCTTAGTCTCACTTTTATGACTATATTTGTTCCCTCAAACTGTACAAGTTGATTTTCACCCTCTTTTTAAAATTATTTCCATACTGGTTTTTAATCTTAGTCCTACATGAGCTACTGGAAGATGCTCCTCCTTGTCCTACGAGACTAGTTTCCTCAGTATTTCTTGGACATCATTCGAATCAATATCATCACTTAAAGTATTTATATCATCTGGTTCGGGAAAGTCGGTTCTAACATCATACTCACAATACCTAGCAAATTCTTTATCAATATTAATATGGTGGGAGTATGAACGAGATTTATCTATTTTTTTTAAATAAACTAGATAATGTAAAAAATTAAACTAAATAAAAGTAAATAAGTATGCAATCAAGTAATAAATAAAAAAATTTTCAAATAAGTAAAAGCAATCAAGTAAGAAATTTTAAATAAAATTGAATAAATAAAAATAAAATTAACAAAACTACAAAATTTGAAGATAAGTAGAGAAAAACTAACTTGAAATTTAGAAGAATTAGATGGAAATTATGGAAGATGAAAATTCCAAATTTCTTCATCAACTTCTTCTAAATCCAAGTTCTTCTTGTTAAAAATTAAATTTTCACACAAAGAGAGAAGTGAAATTAGAGAGAAGTGAGATAGAGAATAGTGAGATTGGAGAATGAGCCGGAGAGAAGTGAGATTAAAGAGTGTTGTTTGGTGATTTTTAAATGTGTGAATGGAGGTATTTATGGTTCTTTTTGAAGAAATGACAGTTAGTAACATATTCTAACTTTTTTTTTTTCTTTTCAAAATCCAATTGTCAGAAATGGGCAAAAATTGTCAGCCGAGTCGAGCTTTGTTGGGTTCGGTTCGGTTTGCAAATTGGTCCAACTCTCGAGCTCCAATGATTTACGGATTGAGCCGAACTTCAAGAAAGTTAACTGTACGAGATGGAGACGAATTGGTAGGTCAGAAAACCGAACTTGTGCAGTGTTCATGTGGGTTCGAGGCTTTACGGGCATTAATGGACAGTAGGTTTTGGGTCCAAAAGCAAGATTCCTTGATCGACATCAATACCCAAGTTGATCAATACAAAATAAACTAAAAAAAAACAAATGCATGACCATATAAATGCGAGCATGCTAGATTATCATGAATGTATGTGCAAAGAATTCATTGAATAATTAATATTGTCTTATCTGGGCGAAGACAACAATCAAAAGACGGTTAGAAAATTTGGTATTCCTTATGTTACTATTTATAAATCGATTTTTTCATATTAAATAATTTTTTTTTTTCTAAAATTCTTGTGAAGAAGAATATTAATAAAGAAAGAGATAAAAATATTTTATATAAAAAATTAATATTAAAAAAAGTAAAATATATAAAATAAATTAATATCGAAAAAAAGTAAATTATTCATTAATGAGAGAGAGAGAGAGAAGTGTTTATTTATTCTCCCTACATTAATTTTCTCTCTATAATTTTGTCCCTTCTCCTGCACAAAAAAATCCCACGCCACCTCACCTGGCACTCGTCTTAGTTTCACAAAAGGAGACATAGTATTCTAATACTCCTATAAAAGTATAGACTTTTTTTTTCTTTCGGGTTAAAGAAAACTCAACGGTTGAGGAGGGGATATGGATTTCAAAGGCGCAGATGATCAGATGAAATCAAGGAGCTTTCGGTATGAAGATTACAATAACAGAAGAGCTTTCTTAAGAAGTTATCCTATGTTTAGAGGAGAAGGAGATGAAGAAAACAGCAAACGCAAAAATCGAAGCTGCAAATGATACCAACAACGTCGTCTTAAAGAAGTATGTTGGCGTGAGTGAAATCCAAGGCAAGACTCTAGGAGATAATTGTAAGATATTTGGTAATGATTATATTCCTTTATATATGAGATCCTGTAATGTATATAAGTATAATGTTGAGTATTATGTTAGTTACTACTTGTAGATAGGATTGTAATTATTTAAGTCATTCTTATATTGATTGGTAGTTGCCTATAGGGTATTATTACAGTTTTTTTTTTTTTTTTTTTGTATCTAAGGTATCTATATATTCAAGTAATTCTTTGTGAATAATTGAAGATATTGATTTTATTCTCCCAAACTCTAAAATTCTACATGATATCAGAGCCAACCTATCACGACGAATTCTAACACTCGAATCCCTTACCAGTGTTTTTCTTCCCTCATTGAATTTCATGGAGACCAAATCTACCTCCATTGTATCTCAAACTCCAAAGATTATCATTCATACCCCGAATGACAACACACCTTTCCCAAATGGTGTCACATTAGATGACACCAACTATCCTCTTTGGTCTCAACTTATGGAAATGAGTATTGGTGCCTTAGGTAAACTTGGTTTTATTACCGGCTCCAACCCGAAACCACCATCTGACAGTACAACATTGGAGTCTTGGTTTAAAGACAACAATGGGGTCTTGGCTTATCGACACTATGATCCCCACTCTCATGCAACAGTTTATCCGACCCTAGATAGCAAAGGAAATTTGGGATGCAGTCTCAAAAACTTTTTATGATGGCACTGATGAGACTCGATTATTTGAACTGAATTATCGCTCATTTGCAATTTGAAAGAATGGTAGGCATCTCTATCTACATATTATACAAAACTAATTGGTATTTTTCAAGACATTAAGTCCCGCACAAAGACCGAAGAGGATAGTGTTCATGGGGTTGTTTCTATCCATAAAACCAAGGCTCGTCTTCGTGTCCATATTTTTCTATTAGGCCTTGATTCTCAATTTACCCAGATTCGAAGTGAGATCCTAAGAAAGGATCCTCCTCTTCATCTTGAATCTTGTTATGCATATGTTCGCAAGGACCACAATCAGCGACACAAGATGGATGATGCTCGTGTCCCACCTGATTCTACTATTTTTTTGTCCACTCGAAATGCACCAAAACCTAAGGGTTCTGGAGGGAGATCGGGTTCCTTGTCTTGCACTTACTGTAGTGAAAATGGCCACTCCAGACAATGATGCTATGAGATCATAAGCTATCCAGAATGGTGGGATTTCACCAAGAAAGAAATTAGGTTTTGCTGCTTATGCAACCACGAGTGCTGATAAGCCTGCCCCATCTGAAACTCCCACAGCCAATGTTGCTCATACTGGTACACTCTAAAATTCTAGTGTTTTTTCCGCTATTTCTATGAATATTATGTGGATTATTGATACAGGTGCCACCGATCATATGACAACCGAACCCCAGTTCTTGACATCCATTCGTCCATCCTCCTAGTCATATGTTTCCACCACTAATGGAGGCATTATTTCCGTTACTAGTGAAAGACCAATGTCTTTTTCTCCTGATCTTCATTTTGATAATGTTTTTGTGGTTCCCTCTCTTTCTACTAACCTTTTATCTGTAACCAAGTCACTACTACTCTCAATTATACTATAACGTTTTTGCCTCATTATTATGTGTTTCAGGACATTCTGACCCACAAGATTCTTGGTTATGGTGTTAGAAAGGGAAAATTGTACTACTTGGATCTTACGTCGGGAGCATCTAATCCATCTGTCCAAGTACATCTCACTAACAATGTTTAGAATGCCAGGGATCAAGTATGGTTATGGCACTGTCTTTTCGGACTTTTATCATTTAATTATTTTCATCGCTTGAAACCAAACTTGTTCTTTCATGTTAGTAACTCTAATTTCAAGTGTAGTATTTGTGAATTGGCTAAGAGTGGTCTTATTTCTTATTTACTAGTCTTAATAAAACAACTACTCCATTTATGGTTATTCACACTGATGTTTGGATTCCAGCCCGTGTTGCTACTCATTCTGGTGCTCGTTATTTTGTTACGTTTATTTATGAGTGTACACATATGACCTGGGTCTTTCTTCTTATGCACAAAAGCGAAGTATGTTCAGTTTTTCAGAAATTCCATCATATGGTTACTTACAAATATCAAAGCGTCATCTAAGTTCTCCAATCAGACAACGGTGGGGAGTATCTGAACAATGCCTAGGCTAATTATCTTCATCAGCACGGCATTCGCCACCAGACTTCTTGTGCATATGCTCTCCCCAACATAACTGTCTTGCGGAAAGGAAAAATAGACAAATCATGGAGTGTGGGAATCTCTCTTTGGTATGACAATGCCTCACTTGTATTGGGGTGAAGCTGTTCGATCTGCTGCTTATTTGATTAATCGCACACCCTCTCGTGTGATTGCATTTCAAACACCATTACAAAAATTGCAAGCTTTTGTCCCTACTACTTTATTACCTAATCTAGAACCAAGTGTGTTTTGTTGTATGGCTTATGTTCACCTTCCAAGTACATCACGGGGCAAGCTTGATCCATGTAACGTCTGGTGTGTCTTTGTTGGTTATGCAGAATTCTAGAAAGGGTATCGCTGTTATCACCCCCTTTCTCACAAGATGTATGTGACCGCTGATGTTTCGTTTCATGAACATCGACCATACTTTGCTTCATCTGAATGCCCTCTTCAGGGGAAGCATCAACCAGACATTTGAGAAGATTGCATTCAGCTGGATTATAACAATGGTGATGGCACTCAACATGATAGTAACCAAATTCATGTGCAACTCAATCATAACGTGGAGATCATGATAGTGGTCACATGGACAATCAACTTGAGCTACCTAAACTTAAGGATCCGACTGGTGAACCAGAGTCTGATAGGATAACCACTGCCGAACCAGAAGTGAACCAAACTCCAGATAATGCTGGTGCAGATGAGGTGCTGTCTCAAATTCAAGATACTGGTAGTACAATTTTCCCATTATTACCACCAGCTACAACCTTGGATCCTTGTGTGTCTTCCGAATAGGTATCTCCTCTTTCATCCATACAAGCAATACCTATCATAGAAAACGTAGAGCGTAGGTACCCACAAAGGCAAAATCAAGGAATTACTAAATGAAATTATGAACCAGATATAAAGTGTAAAGCCAAATATCCAGTCACCAATTACACCTCTACCCATCGTTTGTCAAGATCTTATGCATTAACTGTAAATCAATTGTCCACCGTTTCTATTCCTAGTAATATGTATGAAGCTCTAGCCGATGCAAAATGGAAGCAAGAAATGAATGTTGAAATGGAGGCTTTACAAAAAAAATTCTACTTCGGATCTTATTCCTCTACTGAAGGGGAGAAAATAGTAGGTTGCAAGTGGGTATTTACAATCAAACTTAATCCTGATGGCATCATTGATCGCTATAAGGCCCGATTGGTGGCGAAGAAGTAGGGGATTGATTGGAGACACTTTTGCTCCAGTTGCTAAATTGAAGACAGTTCGGATCCTCATATCTCTAGCAGCACATCTAGATTGGCCTTTAAGTCAATTCAATGTAAAAAATGCTTTTCTTAATGGAACTTTGGAAGAGGAAGTTTACATGGATCTCCTCCAAGAACAACATGTTCTTTCAAGGTGTGCAAGTTGAAGAAGTTATTATATTTCTTGAAGCAATCGCCTCGGGCATGGTTTGGAAGATTCTCAAGGTCTATGAAGATATTTGGGTATGGACAGAATAGTGCAGATCATACAGTGTTCATTAAGCATAACAGAGGTAAAGAGACTACTCCTATTGTATATGTTGATGACATGGTGATCACAAGAGACGACTTTGATGAAATGGCTGTCCTCCAAAAACATCTTGCAACTGAGTTTGAGTTGAAAGACCTTGGTAAACTAAGGTATTTTTTGGGCATCGAAATCTCAAGATCCAAACAAGGTATGTATTTGTCAAAACAAAACTACGTGTTAGATCTTCTAACTGTGGTTAGGCATGCTAGATTGTAAACCAGCTGAGACTCGCATTGAGGTGAATCATAAGCTAGCATGCCATGATGGTCAAGCTCCGGTCAATGAAGAAATGCATCAGGGGTTGGTAGGCAAGTTAATATATTTGTCACACACACAGGCCAGACATAGCTTATGCAGAAAGTGTTGTGAGCCAATTTATGCATGCGCCAAGTGAAGATCACATGACTGTACTCTACCGAATCTTGAGGTATTTGAAGTCAGCGAAGGGCTTGTTATTCAAAAAAGAGGAAAATTTGGAGATCACTGGCTATACAAATGCAAATTTGGCTGGGGGTCAGACTGATAGACAATCTACCTCAAGCTATTTTACTTTTCTTAGAGGAAACCACCTCACTAGGAGAAGCAAGAAACAAAAGGTGGTGGCATGATCCAGTGCGGAGGTAGAATTTCGAGGAATGGCTCATGAAGTTTGTGAATTATTATGGATAAGAGTACTAAGAGACTTCAGGATAAGACATCCTAAACCAATGGTTGTTATACTGTGATAACAAGGCGGCTATTGCAATTGCAAATAACCACTTGGTGCAACATGATCTGACGAAGCATGTAGAGGTAGACCGAAACTTTCTTAAATATTACTTGGATAAGCATACAGTGTGTTTTCCATTTGTTACGTCTCAAGATCAGCTTGCTGACATTCTCACAAAAGCAGTATCCGGAAAGAATCTCTACGGCTCACTTGACAAGTTGGGTATGATGGACATATGCGGACCAACTTGAGATGGAGTGTTGGGGTGAGAGAAATTCAAGGCAAGACTCTAGAAGATAATTGTAAGATATTTGGTATTAATGACATTCCTTGATATAATGTATATAAGTAAGTATTATGTTAGTTACTACTTATAGATAGAATTGTAATTATTTAAGTCATTCTTAGATTGATTAATAGTTGCCTATAGGGTATCATTACAGTTTTTTTTTATATCTTAGGTATCTTTATATTCATGTAATTCTTTGTGAATAATTGAAGAGATTGATTTTATTCTCCCGAACTCTAAAAGTATACAAAGTAAACGATAAAGAAGATCGTTTTGGTAGTCTTCCAGTGGGGAGGAGAGAGGTTTTTTATAGTCAGAAGGTTGAAGCATAAGGTCACCCTCTATGTGATAACTTCTTGTCTTCCTGTTGGTCTTAAATCACCTACTGCTCTGATTTCGGCTTAATATGATATCTTTTGCACGCATTGAGTCATTTTTAGTCATATCAGATGATGCTTGCTTGTATAATAATATTACTATAGAGCAGCGCAGGGGAAAGAGAGAAAAGTTCTGCTCTGCTGCATATGCGTATAGCACATTTAATTGGATACGATAACAGCATTTTGCATGTCAAGAATTCTGCAGCGTCATATCAAAACTCTAGAATTGACCTCATGTCATGTCAGTGTTTGAAAGATCTACACATCATAAGGGCCACATCAAGATTAAAGTAACTTCTCATTTGGAATTCCCATTTCAATTCAGAACAAATGAAATATCACCCTTCAGACTGTTTCTTTTAGAATATATATATTTTTTTTTTTGTTTTCTTTTACCTTGTCTTCCCCTTATGGCTTAAACTAACTTCTTGATTCCTCTTCTAGGTTAGAAAAAAGAGCTCAACCGAGCATAACAGATGCCAGAAAGAAAAAAGACATATATAAAAGCAGCAAGTAAAGAAATATACAGCAAATACCTTGAAAGAGGACAAAGAAAATCACAGCTCATCACAGCTATACAAAATAATAATGGCTACTAAGCAGGACATGAACCCTTTTCCTACTAGAATAATAGTGGGAATTTATCTTCAAATACTAGGCTCGTTTGGATAGATTTATTAAAAAAATACTTTTCAACTATTATTTTGGGAAAAGAGCGATTGATGCCCATAAATTATTTATCACTCACCTATAAACCCATAAACTTTATTTTCATCTACTCAATAAATTTACTTGTATTTATTTTACCTTGCCATCACACTTTACGGTGGAATTAATTCACTTTCTCACTTGAAAGACATGTACTTATTATTTAAGATCAAAATAGTCCTCTGAAGTCTATTCGCACCAAAAAATAATAGTGAAACTCATCACCTATATTAAACTAACCTGACATGTTAAAATTCACAATTGAAAATTTCCAAAGTTTTACTATTACTTTCTGGTTAGAATGGAGTTAAAAGGACTATTTTGCCCCTTAAACAATAAGCACACATATCTTTTATGTGAGAAACGTGACTTGATTCCACCATAGGAGTGATGACGATGTAAAAAAAAATACATGTAAATTCATTATGTATATATAGACAAAAACTAAGTTTATGAATATTATAAGTGAATCGTAAATAGTTTATATGCATAAATTGTTATTTTCCCTATCTTTTTATGAAAGGTTTTTTTTTTTCTTAAATTAAACTGTTTTGTATTTTTGTGCACTAATTTATGGATGAAAAGGCATTTTTTTAAATATATTTTTGGTTTTTATTTTAATTTTTTAAAGATTTTTTTGCTGGATTTTTAAAGATTTAATATTGTATAAATTATAAATATTAATCTTTAATATTTAAAATATTTAAGTAAATTTAAATTTATTTTAAAAAAATTAAATAGATCAGTTGAGATAATGTTGAGCTCTATTTATTTCTTTTATATATTATTAATCTTTATTTATTAGTTCATGATATTTTATAAAAAAAATTAAAGATCTAAAAAGTAATAAATTTTTTACCTTTATTCTTCGGTGACCCTACAAAAAATTTACTAAATAAATCAATTTTCAAAATAATAATAAGATAGAAGGGCATCGCAGTGCGGAGTGGTAGACGTAAGGAGTGGTTTTTTTTTTTTTTTTTTTGGGTGGGGGATGGGGTGGTTTAAACGTGGTATGGAGATGAGCTAAAAAGTTTTTTTTTTTTAAGAAAAAAATGGAAGTGTGAGGAAGGAAAAAAAAACAAAAAAGAAGAATTTACTGTAGTAATGGCAAACGGGCCGGCCAGCCCACCCGCCCCGGCCCACCGCCGCTCCGTATGAACAATAACTCGACCCATCCCGACCCGTAGAACCGTCTAAAAACCGTACGGTTCAAATTTTCTAAGTCGGCCCGACCCGTCACTGTTCACGGCCCGGAACCGGCTCGTTTTGGACCCGCCCTGCCCGTAGCCCACCCGTGACCGGCCCCAACGGTCATTTGACCGTTCAAATATTTTTTTTTGCAACAGTCCAATTTTTTTTTCCTATAAAAACCCCCCCAAACTTTATTTTTCCCACAAAAATCATCCAAACTCTCTCTACTTCAATCATATTCATTCTATTGTGTAATTGAAAAGCTATATTAGTGTGAGAATTTTTTTTTTGCAAGAAGATTATTGATTTGGAAGGAGTTTGTAAAGAAATTCGGAGAGAAAGCTTCCACAATTTCCAGCCAAATCGTCCGATTTTCAAGTTGGTTTCTTCTTACCTATCTTATTATTTGTGATATTAAAATTGTTTTTTTTCTTATTTGTTATTCAATTTTCATCTCTTCATATTTTTTTTTTACTTATTTAAAATCATTTAGTAAAAAAAATGGATAGATTTGTAGCAAACCAATTTCAAAATTTTCCTGAACCCGAAGAAGTAGAAGCCTTAGGTGATGATGTTAATC
>JAWZTD010017074.1:0-20764 GCA_035221335.1 Echites panduratus | reverse complement strand
GGTTAAAATCAAACTATTGATTTTATTTAACTTGGGTAGTCATAATGTCTTGCTAGAGGCCACTTATGACTTGTGGGCTTAATCCCACTGTCGATGTTAAATAAACCTACAGGGTCACACACTAAAGCAAGAAACCACGAGCTTTTAATTCATATTGAAATTATGAATTCAATTGAATTGGTGGAATTCCATTTAATATAATTTTGAAGGAAATTAAAATCATATTTTGATGAGGTAAATAATTTCTGAATTATTTTCAGTTATAATTACATTTCCTAATTGTAGGAAATTAGTAATACAAATATAAAAGGAAAAGAGAAGGTAGGGTTAGGGTTAGCATCCTATTTGATAGGAAGGAATAAATCCTAGCGATCCATCCTATTTGATTGAAAGGAATGAATCCAAGCCGTCCACCTTTCTTTCCTCTGAACTATAAAGAGAAAAGAATGGGCTTGCAAGGGTTGCTCCCTTTTGCACACAACCTATCTTGATAGGAAGAAAATCCTAGCCGACCTCATCTCTTCTTCTCTCTAGATTTCAGCCACCATTCTCTCAAGTTTCTGAATATTAGATTTGGAAACCTTAAGGTTCTAGCAGACCGACCAGCTATACCGGTAGAGGACATTTATGTTTCGTAGCTTCTAGATCCGAAGAATTTCTGTTTCTGTTCTTCGAAATAGAAAAGGTATAATCTTCTTACAATTCGGTTTTACATAATGTACATGGACCCTGGATAGGGATTGTGAAAAATTTTATTTTCCTCTGCTTTTGTGTTCATAAATCCCAACACCACTATCAGTCACCATGTAACAAGGATGCTCATATACAACACATTTCACAACAAATTGGTCTTCTCTTTTGTTGTCCTCTTCATGAAGTGTCAAACATTCATCAACTACCTTTACTTCACTTAGAGTCTTTTGCACTTGATCTTTCTCATCCTTCTCTTGAGATGGAATATCATGGATTTGTTCATTTTCATCACTTTCTTGTGGCTCTTCCTTAGCCTTCTCTTTATTTATGGTTGTGTTCTCTTCCTCTTTCCTCACCATTTTCTTTCATGTTGGGCATTGTGATACTCCATGTCCAATTTCATTGCAAACAAAGCACTTGTGTTGTTCCTCACTTGACTAATCAGTTTGCACTTTAGTTGATGAAGTATGATTATAACTTGTAATGCCATAAGATCTCCCATATGAACTCCATCCATTGGACAATTTGATAGTATTATGTACTAGGACAATGACATAATTTGTATTTGTGTTTTTACATGTTATATTTATGAGATTGATTTTATTATATCTATTATTTCCATGAATAATAGTATCTGCCTTTTGGTCATTAAGTATGTGACTTAATAGTAAAACCCTTTTGGCAATAGATATGTTATTCTAAATAGTCCCTATTCAATCATTATTGTTGGAACAATAATAAATTAAGAATAGTACGTAATCTAATTGATGATCAAGTTTTACTGATCATGAATATGGGATATTCAAGTCAGAACATAAATACATGTTAGAGAATGATGTATTGGACATGACTCATGATGAGAATTACAACATGGATTATAAGTAATTCTCATCTTTATAGTCATATTTAAGTCCCTTGACCTGATTTCATAATGGATTTCTATGTGAGGAATTCTATTTCTTGACCTAGTCTAATGTTATCTTTAATCGGATAACAATATATGCTTTAGTTGGACATAGTATGAATCATAGTGAGAAATGTGAATGGAAAAGATGGGATTTGTTCCACTCATTTCGAGTGAAATATCCTTTGAGGCCTCTTGATGATTTAAACTGAGAAATGCACGGCCGTGTTCAAATGAACTAATAAAGAGTTATTAACATCATTTGTGTAGACAGATTAATCAGGAATCAAGAAACAATTGATTAAGTTATATAAGGATGACTTAATCCATGAATTATGCTTAATCTGGATATTGTGTAACAAAGAGACTAAATAAATATTGGACTTTAAAATAGGTTAAAATCGAACTATTGATTTTATTTAATTTGGATAGTCATAATATCTTGTTAGAGACCACTTATGACTTGTGGGCATAGGCCCACTGTCAATGTTAAATAAACCTACAGGCTCACACACTAAAGCAAGTGATCACGAGCTTTTAATTTATATTGAAATTATGACTTCAATTGAATTGGTGGATTTTCTTTTAATAGGATTTTAAAAGAAATTAAAATCATGTTATGTTTTGATGAGATCAATAATTTTTGAATAATTTTCGGTTATAATTACATTTCCTAATTGTAGGAAATCTGTAATATAAATATAAAAGAGGAAGAGAAGCTAGGGTTAGGGTTAGCATCCTATTTGATAGGTAATAAGAAATCCTAGCCTTCCATTCTTCTTCCTCTTAACTATATATAGGAAAGAAAGGTCTCGCTAGGGTTGTTCTTAACATACAACCTATCTTGATAGGAAGAAAACCCTAGCCGCCTTCTTCTCTGCTTCTCTTTTTCTCTCTAGATTTCCTCCACCAATCTCTCAAGCTTCTGAATATCTGATTTGGAAAGCTTAAAGTTCTAGTAGACAAACCAAATCGGTAGATCTTGTTATGTGGATCTCGGTAGAGGGCATTTGTGTTTCGCAGCTCCTTGATTCAAAGAAATTGCTATTTCTATTCTTTGAAAATAGAAAAGGTATGTTCTTACAATTCTATTCTACATAATGTACATGGACCTTGGATCGCTGAATAGGGATTGTGAAAAATTTTATTTTCCGCTGCTTTTGTATGCATAAATCCCAACACAATTAACTTTCATTCTCCCATTGTGATAGTCTTTCAACCTCCTCATGTCTTACATGGCTCAATGGTTTCTCTTGTTCATCATAGTAGGAATAAGAGTTTTTATCCCTTCTTTGTCTCCATGGGTCTTTCTCATATTCATAATCATAATAGTCTTCATCATTGCACTTTTCATACTCATGTCTTATCCTTGGTAGACTTCTTTGATAATATCTCTTTTCACCTCCTTTCGATGGATATTTTTCAAGAAGAACTAGGTTGACATTTTCTTCTCCCTCCTCCATATTGCACATATGTTCTAAGAGGTCTAACTTGGTGCTCTTCAACCTTTCTTCCATAGCAATCAAACTCTAATTTCAATTCTTTGCTCCAATCCTTCACTTCATTTAAAAGTTCCTTTCCCATGTCATTTAACATTTGGTTCCACTTCTCCAAGAGTATGGCTTGCTCAACTTGAGATAATGTTCTTGTCATGTTTTACCTTCAAAAGATCACAAAACAAGAAAACAAGGATATATGTATATAGCCTCACTTGTCACTGGTGTATAGCTCTCTTTCATGGCTTTTACTCACTCTAAAGATCTCGCTTCACTCAGCCTTTGATACGATCTTCCATCTGATGAAGGAAGGTTTTTAGGGTTCTAGTCACCGAAAGGGAAAATCAATTTTGAAAAAGAAAGGATTTCATCTAGGTTTCGGGTTTTGGTTAATTAGAATGACCTATGGGATAGATTCCCATCAACCATTCTCTTGATTTGGAAGACTATTCAATACCTTAACCAAGTAAGATAGATTTGATAGAACAAAATACAAATCACAAACATAAGATCATAGATCTTCAAAAAAACAAATATAATCTTAACCCAACACAAAGAAAGCAATTAAGATAGTCCAATCTAAGATGAAAAGTCTAAGCTCTGATTTCAAAATGATGTGAATCTTTGGAATTGAAGTTCCTCATGTCAATGGACCAATTAATGGGATATTATCACAAAGCAAGTTCCCAAGACTTCATCAAAGATCATGGTTGTTTCATTGACCTATGTTGTCTTGAAACATCAACCAATGACTTGATTTTGGTAGACTAATCACATCCCAACCAAAAGTGTAAGAAGCTATAAGAATTGTCCAAGAACCCTAGAAGAGTTCTAAGCACAAACCCTCAATGAAGATCATGTTTGATCTTTGAAGAGAAAAGTTCTGTAAGAGAAATATGCTTTTGATTCATGAAATTCTTGTTTGGATTACAAAACATGATATATTTATAGCAAAGACTCAATTAAACCCTAATTAGGTCATTCTAGGATGTTAATTACATAAAGCATCCTTAAAACTATCAAGAAAGACACTTAAAACTTAACAAAATTGAAGCTAGTCACTAAAGGAACAATTCTGTCCGATGCCAGTCTTGCTTGGTCCTGTGCCAGATGCCCATTTTCTCCTCCTGTTGGGCTTTAGGCATGGGGTTGGGCACCAAGCCAGACTGCTACTAGTTTGGGGCTGTTTTGTGGTTGTTTTGGTCAGGAGCAGGCTGGAACTTCTTCCTCCAACATTTCTCATTCTTTTGGCTCTATTTCATCCATGTTTCATGTAGTTTTGATGCTTTAACATTTTGGATGCAATTTGGACATAAAATGAGACTCTCCAACCCCAACATTGATGTTATAATCCAAGACTTTAAAGTTTCTTTATTTTCATCAAACTTTTCCACATTGAAAATGATATTCAAATCAGGTTGTGCTTAATGCTTGAAAATCAATGTCTTCAAGCTTTCTTCACACTTGAAATGTTGATCCTTTGAAGCCTCATTCCTTCCATGATTCCCATCATTCCCTCCTTTTTGGGAAAGATTTGTCCTCAAATATTCAAAATCTTAAAATATAAACTTTATCTTTGTAAATTTCCAAGTTCTTCCAATCAAAGCTTCTTGGTCTTCATCAAGATTTTTAGAAAATTCAACAATTTAAGAAAGGTTCAAGACTGTTTTGGCTTTGGACGATGCACCGAACATACTCAGAACTCAATCCGAGATGTCTTTTTCTGTAGTCAACATCCAATTGAGAGCCAAACAAGCTTGTTTCAAGCTTATTTTGTGTGTTTTCCATGTCTTATTCTACTTGTTATTTCCTCTTAATTTGCATGCTTGAAAGCTTTCTCATGAAGTCATATCGCCTCTTTCCTCCTTTAGTTGGGATGAGTGTTAATAAGATTGGTGGGTTTGAGAAGGTGTAAATGAAATAAAGTGTCTTGGGAAATGTTAAAAAAACGTTTAACTATCTAGGGGTAAGATAGGTAATTTAGTTACCCTTTTTGCCTGGAAATGTGTAAGTGATAAATATTTTGGAACAAATACCCACTCTTTTAAGTGAAACAAATTGGAACAGAGGGAGTAATACTCAAGAATTAAAAATATAAAAACTATGCATTGACTTGTAAAAATACCTAAAATCCCCTTAATTAAATCATATAAGAAATAGGAGTAAGAAATATCCGAAGGGGTAAGACTAAAAAAAAATTG
The DNA here is from genome assembly GCA_035221335.1 of Echites panduratus. Taxonomy (NCBI): domain Eukaryota; kingdom Viridiplantae; phylum Streptophyta; class Magnoliopsida; order Gentianales; family Apocynaceae; genus Echites; species Echites panduratus. The sequence continues at coordinate 15,470 of JAWZTD010017074.1, read as the reverse complement.
ATTCTGCTGACTTGAAGTACTTCTTACCAGAAAGAGTGGGATCTCTAGTATCGATCTGGATCGGGTACCTGTACAAAGCCAAAGAGGAATTGGATCCTCGAAGGCTCTCTAATGATCAAGTAAGTAATGAAAGAAATGGAATTTGTAGAGAGAGATATGCATACATGAAAAATGATTTGGGTTTAAGTATTTATAGTAGTATAATTATGGAGGGAAATTGGGGAAAGAAGGCAATTTAGAATTTTCTTCTTCACAAGTTGCAATTAAATATTAATATTATATTACAAGTGGCAATATAATATTAATTAATAATATAGAAATGTGTTATATATACACCATATGCAATTTCAAAAAATAAATAAAGAGGCATCGTTGATCAAATAATAACAATTCCCACCCATCGGGGTAAAGAGTATTACAATCTTATCCTTCAGGATAAGAATTGATTATTCGTGCTAACTATATTGTTGAAGATTACATGAAATTGAAAAATCATTATAATCTAAGATTAATCCTTATGATTCTGGATATACGAACAATAGGATTATGAATATTTTATTTATTTTATGAATCTAGAAATAATTTGTATATATATATATCCCTGCATTTTTTTATTGAATGTGGAAAGTCAACCGTTTTGGTTCTTTTTTCCAATCAAAATACTCAATTTGTCTTTTCAGTTTTTCTGAAAAGACATTTGTGTCAGAAAATCTTGATCGTAGATGTATTAACACATCTTTACATATATTGGTTGGGGTGTGTTCCCACTTTTATACTTTTATAGGAGATAAAAAAAAAAGGAATTTTCTTTTGCATAAAGAAGTTACTTTACTGCAAAAAATCCATATTGCAATTTGTTTCCAGAGAGTATTTGAGTGAGAAAATTTTTCTTTGTATCTTTTTTGTGCTATTTGTATTGTGTTTGAACAAGATTTTGTGTTCTAACTTCTGCGTTTTCACTGCTGATTCTGAAGATTTGATTTTTAACTTGCAGATTTTCTAGTAAAGATTCAACTTTTTACTTTTTTAATTGAAGGTTATTTTTTGAAGGCTTCAAACGAATTCTAACCATGACTTCCAATGTGGGTATTTTGATATTTTAGACGTGTTATTTTTGAGTTAAAAAGTGTTATAATGTCTACTTCATCGAGTTCAAGTGAATCTACCGATACTAAGATCCGTAAAGTTGTTCAGTGAGGGAATGGAGGGGGAAATAGGCAGTAGTTATGCTATTTTGGTGAATAGGGTGCTGGAAGAGGATATTGTGGATGTGCAAGATGAAGTTGAAAGAATTGGGACTGTGACCCCTAGACATTATCCCGATTGCAAATACCATAGTATTAGGTATGTCTGTGAGATTACAATATTATATTTTCAATTTTTTTATGAAGAAGATAATAGAACAGATTCTGATTACCTAGTGCCATGCCAAGTATATGTGAAAGATTGCAAGGATAGTGCAGCTCTAGGGTGATGAGGGGTCTAGCTAGAAAAAAACCCTCAATATTTAACAAATAATAGTATTATCAGTGAGATGAGTTCTTTTAGGAATGACTTTAGCATTCCCGAAAATTGACAGATTTTGTACCCTGGGATTCGGGTAGAATCAATAAACCCTTTTTTTTTTTTTGTGACTTCTTATCTTGCACAATTTATTGCTAGATTAAGATTACCCTTACATCCACTGTTTAAAGATATTTTAAAAAATTTTTGGATTTAGTTTTGTCAACTTAGTCCAAATTTTGTTTGGACTATAGCCTTTATTTTGACTTGTAGGGCTTGTGTATCGAAGAATAAACACCACTGAAACAAAAAGATTTCTTTTATAGCCAAAAAATAAGTTAAACAGACGAATGTATATAAGGGTCCAAGTTCAATTCAATATGATTGGAAACACGAACTTTTTTATCTTGGACAGTCTAGTTTGTCCAAGATACAATATGCTTGGAATTATAGAAAATCCTTGAACAATGAAGTCCCCATAGGTTATCAGTTTCTAGAGGATGAACATAATAAATTAGCTGCCTTTGAATGGGAACTAAAAAGTAGTGAGTCTTGGAACCTAACTTTGCTTCAGTACGGAGGTATTTTTGGAATGTTAGAATTTGACTATGTTAAATTAAGTACATATTTTTATTCTCGCCATACTATTTTATATTTTTACTTTCCCGATCTTATACTAATAAATACCTCTTTGTTTTGTAGGAAAAGAATTTGTTGCAAATATGATTAAAAAGAAGGGAAAATTTGCCAAGAAAAGTAAGCATTATTTTGTGTTTATAAAATGCATTGTTTATTTTTATTCTAAAATAACTTATATTTATTTAGTTATTTTAGATAAAAAATGCTGAGAGACTGAAAGCTCTGGTTTTAGAGAGACCAAAAGGTCCTATTACCGCACCTTCAATTTCTATCCCAAAGAAGACAAGTTTTCTTGCTCCAACTATTCAGAAGCCAGCCTTCCAGTGGTTGTTCCAAAGTGTGTCCCGATTCCTACTGTGCTGAAGGAAAAAGCTAAACAAATGCTAAAAAGAAATATAGTGGAGGCTTTTGCATATGAACCAAATAAAAAATTGAAGCGGAAGGAAAAAGAGGTCATCAATATTGATGACAAGAAGTTTGACCACGATTGGGGTTTGTTAAAGAAGGATCGGGTCCATAGTGATCCTAATTTAGCTGCTGTCTGGTTAGACAATTGCTTTCCCAATAGGAATGTTAATTATTACTATGATTTAACCCTTGGGCAACTGAAAAAAATTTATGCATTGAGAAATGCTCAGGTAAACATATATTTTCTCCATTTTTTTATTTTTATTTTAACTGTTTAAATTCTTGAATTATATTTATTGAGTGTCTATTTTATTTTGTAGGCTATTGCTGTGAATCAACAAATGATTCGGGTTGTTGAAAATTTTGAAAAGAGGATGAAGGAAATCAAGGATGAAAAGAAAAAAGTAGATGCTTTACTTGTAGAGGAAAGAACAAAAGTTGAAAAAATTCTTGTTGAACAAGTTGAGCAGGCAACCATTTCCAAAAAATTGCAAGAAGACTCCCAAAGAAGAGAAGCTAAACTTTATGCTATGATTCAAAGACTACAAGAAGACACCCATCGGTTATCAGTAGATAATATCAAGCTGAAGGGTGAAAGGGATGAGTTGGAGTTAACTGTGAAGAAAAATTTGCTTTGTTATGAAGATCAGATTGGAAGAATGGGTTTGTCCGAGAGGTTATTACAAATACCATGAAGCAAATCAAAGAAGTTCAATCGGATTTTGAGTTATATATCAGGTCCTATAAAAGATTTCTCTTAAGATTACAACTATTATTCTTTGCCATGGGAAGCTGACTTTTACTTAGAAGAAATATGCATACCGTGGTCTGTATCCATTTCAGAGAGTGAGACAACTGATTTTGAAGGAACCGTGAATGATATGATTTACACATTCACAACTCCTACCTTCAACCAGATGCCCAATATCAAAGAGGATCAAATTTTTACAACCCCGGATGTAAATTCTTAGCTTGATAGTCAAGTCATTAATCTTGAAGCTCCTCATCTTGAAGCTTCTCATCTCAATTCCCCGAAGTAGCCTGAAGCTTAAAGAAATTGTAGCTTTGAAATATTCATTTATGTATTATATTTTGAACTATCAATGAATATTTCTTTGTCATATTTGCGCAATTTTTATATTTCTATTTTCGTTTTCATTTGCAAATATAACTTGCAGAATGTAAAAATATCTAAGTATTTAATCTATAACAACATTATAAGTAAGTTTGTTGATGAATTGCGTTGATATAATTGAAAGATAAATTTTTACAATTTGAATTTACAAGAAAATTTAACTAAGGATAAAATTTTGGCTTAACCACTAATATGGGCATTGAACTTGTACCTTTTTTTCAGTTTGACCATCTAACTTAAAAATTCGTCAATTTAATCACTAAACTTTGATTGATCACTTAAACCATTATATGGTGGTCTGGCCAAAAGTAGAAAACACGAGCCTTTTAATGAAATTATTGATGAACTTTTATAATGATAGAGCACCCAAATTGCAAAATTTATGCTTATGTGGTGCCATGTGTGTAATTAAAAATATATGTGGCTAGATTATAAAAAAAAAACTTGATGAGTTTGGAAAAAAAAAACTTCAGATAAAATAAAATCAAAATAAATAGCCTAAATGAAATCTGCAATAACGTTTTCCAGCATCTTCTTCCTCAATGCATCCATCAAATAAGACAAAAAAAAAAAAACTGAAATTGCTCATGATATTGCAGCAGAAGGAAAATTAGGAAACCCCCCTCACTTTTTAAAATATAACTTCATGCTTTTCTCTAAATTACTACTTAATCCAAAAAACAATAAAAAACCTAGATCTGGGTCTACAAATTACTGAAGGAATAACAATCGAAATGCATCTTTACTGAGCCAGGAGCTACCTTACTTTGACATACACCCCTAAAATGCTAGAAAAAAAAAATCGGCATGGTTTTCTCTCCAAATATAAAAAAAGAAAAGGAAAGAAAAACAAACCACAACGCACACAGCAACACCACTGCCTTCACTAATGTGTGTACCAGAGTCCTAATTTTCTCTCCCAGGATAAATTCAGCGAATTTCAAATATAGACTTTATAACAAATTTCAACCGACATACCCAATAGAATAGGAGCCCAGAATAGAGGAATCAATATTGAGTTAATGAAACTTACTTTGTAGTTTGAACACCCATAGAATAGAGGCCTAGGGTTTTCCTCCGTCTTTGAAATTCTTAAAACTAACTTCAATCCACAAAAACAAGTAGGGGGATCTGTAACTCGTTGTTGGGTTATGTTAGAGGTGGAAGAATTTGCCATGTGAACTGAGATTTCTTCCAAAAAAGAAGAGAAATTTTGAGGAATGAAGGTAAGATCTGACTTTGCGTTGATGCTTCGAACCCAATCGAAGCAACCAACAAAGAAAAAGATGAATTCGGAGTTGAATGGGATGGATTATAGATGCTGGAATTGTTTAATTGTTAAGAAATTTTTAAAATGAATATTAATTTATAGATGATGTGGAAATTATCTTACATGTGGATTAGCTGACTTGTATATACATCGTTAGGTGGCAATCCCATGTGTCAATTTAACTGGAAGGTGAATTCACTTGCCACCTACTTTTGGCCAGACCACCGTGTAATGGTTTAAGTGATCAATCCCGTAAAGTTTAGGGGTTAAATTGACGAATTTTTAAGTTAGATGTTCAAATTGAAAAAAACATACAAGTCCAGTGGCCATATTAGTGGTTAAACCATAAAATTTTTGTAAATTCATTGCATTCCATGTTCGGGCAATATCATTGTCATCCATATCTTTCAATTTAAAACTGCCATTTTTGTTATCCATAGCAATTATGCTTCCCAAATAGGATCAAACTTTCGGGATGCTTCTTGCCTACTAACTTCATTTTTGATCAATACTAAATCTCCTTGTTTCAAGTATTACATTGCAACCCTTTGATTGTAGAATTTTGCCAATTTTCTTTTGTATATGACTTCTCTTTCAACAACTTCCCTTCTTGTTTCTTCTAGAAGAATAAGATTTTCTACCAACTTTTGGTCATTCCATTCATCATTGAACAAATTAATTCTTGAGGATGAACTTCCCACTTCAACAGGAATCATTGCATCTGTTCCAAAGCAAAGATTGAATGATGATTCTTTGGTTCGGGAATTAGGTGTTGTTCTATACGACCAAAGAACACTTAACAATTCATCCACCCATTGTCCCCTCATGGAATCCAGTCTTCCTTCAATCCTTGTAGGATAATTCTATGTGCAACTTCTGCCAGTCCATTTGTTTGTGGATGACCTACAGATGTGAATCTGTGATCTATTTTCATGCCTTCATAGAAATCTTGAAATTCCTTAACTTCAAATCTTGAAAATACAGAATTTGGTAATCACATAATCAAAAAAAAAAAAAAAAAACAGTTTGACCTTTCGAGCTGTAATAGTTGCTTTTTTTGTTTTTTTTTTCTGCAATCCACTTGGTAAAATAATCAATAGCAACTATGAAAAATTGTCTTCCTCCAAAAGCCTACTGGAAAGGTTCTGAAGAGGAAAATTTGTTTAAGTAATGGAAGTTGGATTTTGTATGTGGCATATTTTAAGAATTTTACCTAAAAAATCCATGCATCATTGATAAAATGGAATTGGAGTACTTAAAGAACGTAACTCAGTTTGTGGTAAATAATGAACGTTATCATGAATTTGACATTTCTTGCATGATCGAACGAGCGTCAATGAATCTTCTTCAATGGAAGGCCAAAAATATCTAGTTCGGATTACCTTTGAGGTAAGGAATTGATCAATAATATATTTAATAATAATTATGAACAATTGTATGTTTTGTAAACTATAGTTATATTATTTTCTTACCCTTCGATTAGGAGATCGAGAGCTAATGTGGGATCCACAGATGCCTTCATGTATTTCCTTTACAATGTAATTACGTTCTTTAGTGGTAACACATTTGAGCAAAGGCCATGAATAAGCTCTTCAATATAGTTGATCATTGATGATAACATATCTAGAAGATGTTGTTTTGATCTTTCGGGCTTCCTTAGAGTCTTCGGGAATAAATCCTTTAATTGGAAAAATAAAAGTTAGAAATTTTTGTTATTACAACAAAAAAAATATAGGATTTTATGAATGATACCTTTAGAAATATATTTCAAGATAGGTGTCATCCATGAATCAGGAATGTTTACTGACATAGTTTCAATAGAAAGGATTGATTTTGTTTTTAATGGTTTAATCCATGCACCATCAATAACAGCTCCTTTCTTCCATTTGGATAGAAAATCAACTTCAACATTATCCTTTTGAGAATATGTTCCACTTTCAAATGCTTGAATTGGGCAATAAGTTTATTGGCTTCTACTAAATACTTAGCCATATTTTCCTTCCTTGCTTAATATTCTCCAATAATATGACCAAATAATAATTGAGAATCTACTTTAGCAAGAAGATTTGAAATATGGAGGCTTTCAACAATCCTTAGCCCTGCCAAGAAAATTTCATACTCAGATTCATTATTACTGCTCTGGAATTCATACTTCAAAACATTTGCACGCCGAGTCCCTTCTAGGCTTATTAATATTAATCTTGCTCCTTCTACCGAGCCATCAATATATAATGTCTAACAATTCCTCATAGTTACAGATTTGTCAGTTGGATTATAATGAATGGATCGCGGAACAATGCATTCCAAGACAAAGTTAAAAAAAAAAACTTCACCTTTTATTGAATTTCTGGGCATATAAATGATGTCATATTCTGAAAGTTCAATTGCCCATTTCATCAATTTTCAAGTAGTGTCTGGCTTATGTGAAATTTGCCTGATAGGAGCATTAGTCAATATGTTAATAGCATGAGCTTGAAAATATAGCTTTAATTTTCTGGTAGAAATTATCCAAGCCAAAACATGTTTTCCCAAAGTTGAGTATCTGGTCTCTGGTCCCTGTAGCACATGGAAAATATAATAGATAGGTTTCAGACCTGAACCACTAGAAGCACAGAGTATTGAACTCAAAATCATTTCTAAGATGGACATATATAAGGGTAATGGTTCCCCCGATGAGAGGAGATACCAATACAGGTGGAGATTCCAAATATTTTTTTATCTTTTCAAATACAGCATCACAATTACGATTCTAATAAAACTTTTTAGGATTACTAATTACTTTATAAAAAGAAAGACATTTTCCCCCACACTTGGAAAAGAATTGGTTCAGGGCAAAAATTCTCCCAATCAATCTCTGAACTTGTTTTGTTGACTTTGGTGGCTGCATGTCCATCAATGCTCTTATTTTCAAGGGATTAGCCTCAATTTTATTTCTCAGGACACCATAAAACCAAGAAACTTGCCTGTCTTAACACCGAAAGAGCATTTTTTACTGTTCAACTTTGAACCACATTACATCATGGTTTTGAATGACTCTTCCAGATCAGCAAAGATGTCTTCATAATATCGAGACTTGATCAAAATATCATGAAGCTTCAACATTTTATCCTATCTGTCCAAAAAAATTCTATTCATCATTTCTAGAAAATCAGCCCCTGCATTCTTTAATCCAAAAGGCATTCGTCTAGAGGAAAAAAGACCATGTGAGGTGCAAAAGTGGTTTTTTCTTCATCTTCCAAGGCCATCTGGATTTGATGGTATCCTTTATGAGCATCCAGAAAACATGAGAGGAAAAATCCAGAAGTGGCATCCACCCACTGATCAATCCTAGGCATGATATATGGTTTCTTGGGAATAGCTTTATTCAGAGAAGTGAAGTCAATACACATCCTCCAAGAACCTTCAGGCTTTGGCACAACTATTGGATTTGACAACTATGAAGGGAACTGAACATGCCTAATTATCCTAGTTTGAAGTAAATCTTTTGTTTTAGATTTTATAGCTTCTTGTTTTTCTAGTCCAAAGAATCTCCTCTTCTGTATCACCGAGTTAGCAGACTTAGAGACACCTAATCCGTGTTCAATGAATGTTAAGGAAATGTATCCATCTCCATTGTAGACCGAGCAAAAACATTTTGATATGTCTCTAAAAGATCAAGTAACTAATGCTTCAACTAGATGGGCAATGTTTTCCCAACAATTATGTTCTTTCAGGATGAGCTGCAAGAATTTGAAACTCCTTTACTTTAGTGGCTGGCTCAATCTTTTCTTCATCCACTTCTTCTTCAGAAGGCTTGAGCACCAATGCTACTGGCTTGGCATTAGATATGGCTATTTGATAACATGAGTGAGCAACTTGAACATCACAGTTAATAATGCAGAATGTAACTCTAACGAGTATCGTCAACAGATTTTGGAAAGTGCTAATTTGAGCCCTCATTTGGTTGAAACTAGGACGGCCCCAAATTACATTGTAGGCTAATGATGAGTCAACAACAACAAATTCAGATTGCACCAAGGGCTGGTTCGGTCCCTAACGAACCTTCAGATTAACAATGCCTAAAACCAAAGTCGTTTCTCTCGCTAACCAATCAAAGGAATTCTATTAGATTTAATCAAAGAATCAGAAATTCCCATTTTGGAAAAAGCATCATACTATAGTATGTTGGCAGAGCTGCCCACATCCACCAAAATCCTTTTCACTACACATTCTTGTATTGTCATGGAAATAACAAGAGGAAAATCATCATTCACCACCATTGAACAACTCAACTTTCTCTTCTTTTCAAGGTGAGAAGAAAATCTAGAGTGCACTCCTAAAATTATATCAATCACCCATGAAACAAGATTTTGATCATGTACAGGTGTTTGAGCAGGTGCTTGAACATGATTGACATATTGCTGAAGCTTTCCCTACTGAATTGAATTTTCAATTTCTGTCTTCAGTTGATAGCATTAATCAATATAAGGCCAAATTCCTTGTGAAACATATAATATCGATCTTGATTCCGTTTCTCCATCGGAGGTTGGATTGGTTTTGGAGGATTCAAAATGCCAAAACTTTCCACATGTTGCAAAATCATTACTCTTAAGGCATTGAGAGGAGTAAAATTTGGATTATTTCTTTGTCCTTTGTTCCGATTTCCTTGAGGATTATTTGTCTTCTTTTTGAATGGACATCCAATCTGGCAAAACCATTTGATCACTTAGAAGGATAAGCTGGTGGTCTGTCCTGAGACACCTATCTGTTGTTTAGTTATGATCTCTCCTGCTTCATATGGATTCGGGGTAGAAGAGAAAGATTTGGAAAATCTTGAGTTGCTCAATGGGTGAGAAAACTTCTGTTTCTTTCCATCGCGATTATCAATGTAACTCTTAGCAAACTCTTGCATTTCATTCTGCCAAATCACCTTCATAGAAATAATAGATTGCTCCACTTGAATGAGCTTGCACATTGGATGCTAAAGTTCAGCATTTGTAGTTGGCGGATCAGCATATGTTTTCTCTGATTGTTTACTGATTTTCAAACAATGACAGAATGCTTCAATGTATACTGATTCTAAGCAATTAGAGACCATTTGGGCTTCAGCATTGAACATATTATAAAAAAACATTCAAAGTTTCATCTTTCCTCTATCGAGTATTGAGAAGATGTGATTGTGGCTTCATCTGAAGCAAACGTCTAGAAAATTGATTTATGAACAACTCTTTCAACTTAGCATAGGAAGCAATGCAATTATTTGGAAGATTTGAATACCAATCTAGAGTTTGACCACTTAAAGTGATGGAAAGTGCTCTGCAATACAAAATATCATTAATATCATAAAAATTTAATAAACCTTTAAACGTTGTTAAATGTCTCCTTGGATATGACAACTATCAAATTTCTCAAAAACAAGCGTCTTAAAATCTTTAGGAACATGGCCATCATGAAGATGCTGTTGAGAAAAACCTAAGGGAGGTGAATTAGGTTTTTATAAACCTTTTCAAATCAAATATTAAATCCCCTTTTGTAAATTTGAAATTTTTTTTGGTTTGGACAATTTATCAAACACTTGAAATGCAAGAAAGATATAAAATGAAATTCAACAAGATAGGGCAATGAAAGCTATAATATAGCAAGAGACACAAGATGTATAGTGGTTCAACTCACCTTTGTAAGTCTAGTCTACTACCTAAGGTTCTCTAAATTAGGAATTCACCCAAATCCACTAATATTAATCAACAATACATCCAAGGGTTACAAACCCAAGTTTTACAAATAATCACAAGCTAGGTTAATCCCTTCCAATTATTTTGTGTCACAAAGACAACCTAGACAATCAATAACATAACAAATCAAACTGTAAAGACTTGAGATGAGTACAAAGAAGACTTCCTTTTGGAGTAAGATGAATACAATGAAGCTCTAACAAGTCTCTTGATGATTCTTTGATGCACTAGTTGTGAATGAATTAAATCTTTGAAGCTTGATGACATTTCTTTCTCTTCAATGTTTTTAGACGTTTTAGGCATAAGAGATGGCTTTGGAATGGTTTTTCAGACTCAGATAGGCTCCGGGAGCTAAAGTCCCAACGGTCAAATTTTTGACCATTTAAAAAAAATTTTCCATTAGCGGTTTGGACTCTGACTCAGAAAGTTTGGACGGTCCAAAACCTGGGCGGTCAGTGTCCAGAAAAATTGTTTGACCAAAACCATTTGTATTTTTGATATTTCAAAACATAGTCATTAAAAGCCATTAAAAAATACTTAGATAAATAAATTTTGAAACATACTTTCATGAATGTAAATATTTTGAAAAATTTAAATGATGATTTTTAAAAAATTATTTTCTAGTGCAAGAATCATCAAAAAGTAAACTTGGTACAAAGATATAAAATTATATACCTAACAAATCTAGTAGTCTAATTCTTCAAAACTTGAAGTCTTGAAATTCTTTGAGAGGTTAATTCCAGGAAGACTTCGTACTTGTATGTGCAATTAATCCTTTTCATGAGGTACTTTGATGTAGTCCAAAATTTCCTAAAATCGATAAGCTTGAAGCTTCATTAGTACTAATTTGTTATCATCAAAACAAAGTTAATTAAAAGCCTATTAGGGCTTTCAATCTATCCATTTTGATGATGACAAACCATAAAACAAATAAGCACAAGGATACATCAAATATCGAGCATAAGTGAATAAAATTCAAGTAATCATAGCTCCCGCTCAATATATGACCAAGTTAAGATAAAGATAAACCCAATAATAACAGCTTAATTGGCCTAATGACCCAACCTACCTCCAAGCCTCCTTCCTTCCAAAGGATGTGAGGAATTAAAACATATATAAGTCATTAAGCTCTCCCTCGCTTATATAATAAAAATTATTAGAAAAATTTGGCAAAGTTTTCTCTTTATTTTGAGATTTATAAATTTGGAAAAAATGCAAAGAAGCCTCAAAACAATTCATAGAGTTCATGTCAAATCAAATTAGACAAACAGTCCAAAGCATTTCAAATTATTCATCAAACTATTCAAAGCACTATCTAATCATAAATCAATCAGTAGTTTAAGCCAAAATATTCAACCTAAAATATCCAATGCATTATAGCAATCAGAAACCAGTAATAAAAAAAAATTAGTGTTATCAAGAAGCATTATCCAAAATCAAGCAAAAACTAGTAGGTAAGATCGCCATTTATGTCTGCATTTGTGTATCTCCATTCTCTCCCACTTTTGTCATCAACAAAAAATAAATAAAATCAATGAACATCATCGTTTGGCCTATATACCTCACTTTTTCTGATATATCTGTTCATGGCACATAAAGCTTCCTTAATCCTTTTCACTTGACTTGTCAGAAGATCTACCTTTAAGTTTATAACCCCAAGTGACATTTTCATAAACCAGTTTTCATACTTAATTTCATAAAAACAAGAGAAGCTAGCATTTGTCAGCATAAATCCACAAATATATAGCATAATATTATATTTTAAAATATAGTAAAACAAACATAGCATAAATCTCAAGTTTGTGTAAAAAGTCACACACATACTGTTTTTCTGCCATTGCACCTCATTGTCGTTGTTGCTGCAAAATTTTTTTTTTTAAGGCAAAAAAAATTTGAAGGAAAGAAAATAACTTATGAAGATAACTCCACTGGGTGAAGCTAGAAAAGAAAGAAATTTAAAGAAATACAGGCAGTAGAGAAAGAAAAGAAAAAAGAAGGAAAGAAGAAGAAGATGAAAGAGGAAAGGAAAAAGGAAGAAAGAAGAAGAAAAAAGTAGAAGTAAAAGAGAGAATCGTGAGAAGAAAGAAAGAAAAAATTTTAATAATAAAATATTATTATTTTAAATAAAGGAGATCTGACATCTCTTTGGAAATTTTTTTTATTTATTATTTTATTTTAATTTTTTTAAATTAAATTTTTTTTTGAAAAGGGTTGACTCAATAGGTCAAATTTGAATTTAAACGGGTGTGTACAAGTGTTGTTTAGGTTGACGTGCCAAACTTGTGTCCAAGGATCTTGAGTGTGCTTCCAATAGCCTACTGGAATTTTCTTGGACGCTCAAAGTATTGCAGTTTGGACTGTCCAAATTTTTCAATGTGCGTCTAATAGCCTACTGGAATTTTTATGGACGCTCAAAGTATTGCAGTTTAGATTATCCATATTTCTGAATGTGCATGCAAAGATTGAGCAGTAAAAAAAACTCAACAGAAAACACATTAGTCATGGAATTGTGAGATATCCAAAGCCCTTCTTAGACATATATAACGATCTTCATATCCAAAGCCCTTCTTAGACATATATAACGATCTTCGGATAAAGGTTTAGTAAAGATATCTACAATTTACTCATTTGTACACATGTATTCCATATAAATGTCACCTTTTTACCCATGAAAATGATGTATAATGTCAATGTGCTTTGTGCATGAGTGTTGATTGGGATTTTTTGAGAGATCAATGGCACTTGTGTTGTCACAAAAGATTTGTACAAGTTTAAAAGAAAGACCATAATCAAGCAAGGTATGCTTCATCTAAAGCACTTGTACATAACAACTAGCTGTACCTATATACTCAGCCTCAACAGTGGAAAGTGATATACATGCTCTTTTCTTACTATGCCAACATACTAAAGTACCACCCAAAAATTGACAAGTTCCACTAGTACTCTTTCTTTTGACTTTGCATCCCGCAAAGTCGGCATCGGAATATCCGATTAAATCAAAGGTCTCGGTTCTAATGTACCATAAACCATAATCACAAGTTCCTTTGAGATATCTAAGGATGCGTTTAACAGCACAAAGATGAGATTCCTTAGAACACGATTGAAATCTAGCACACAAGTATACAACAAACATAATATCTGGCCTGCTAGCAGTTAAATAAGTAAGCTACCAATCATACCTCTATATTTGCTTTCATCTACATTCTTACCCATTTCATCTTTGTCCAGCTTGGTGGATGTGCTTATATTAGTGCCAATCATTTTAGCATCACTCATCCCGAATCTTTTAAGAAGTTCCTTTGTATACTTTGCTTGATTGATGAATATCCCTTCACTAATTTGCTTAATTTGAAGTCTAAGAAAGAAATTTAGTTCTCCCATCATGCTTATTTCGAATTCATCTTGCATAATAAGTGAAAAATCCTTGCATAAAGATTCATTAGTAGCTCCAAATATAATATCATCAACATATATTTGAACAAGTAAAATGTTACAAAGTTCATTTTTCTTAATAAAAAGAGTTGTATCCACCGTTCCTCTAGAAAAACCTTTTTGAATAAGAAAACCACTTAATCTTGCATACCAAGCTCTAGGAGCTTTTTTGAGTTTGAAAACATGATTTGGAAATTGTTCATGCAAAAAAAACTAGGACTTTGTTCAATATACACTTCCTCTTCAATAAAACCATTTAAGAAAGCACTTTTGACATCAATTTGATAGAGTTTAAAGCCTTTAAAACAAGCAAAAGCTAACAACATACGTATAGACTCCAATCTAGCAACGGGAGCAAAAGTCTCATCATAATCAATGACCTTTTCTTGATTGAATCCTTGAGCAACCAATCTAGCCTTGTTTCTAATGACTTTCCCATCCCCATCTAATTTGTTTCGAAATACCCATATGATACCAATTACGGGATGGTTCTTAGGTCTAGGTATCAAATGTCATACTTGACTTCTTTCAAATTGGTTTAATTCATCTTGCATGGCCATAATCCAAAAGGTATTATTAAGAGCCTCATTAATAGTCTTTAGCTCAAAATAAGAAAGTAAAGCAAGATTATCAATAAAATTTCTCCTTGTGATGGTGATCCAATGATCAAATCTTTAGGATGATGAGTGGAGAATTTCCAATCCTTTGGGAGATCATTTTGATTAAGAATGGATGCCACCTCCTTTTCATCCTTTTCACTATTTCTCTTCCCATGATTTTCCTCCTCTTTTTCTTGTCTTTCATATTTTGGGAAATCACATTCTCTTGCTTCGATCAAGTCAATGTCTTCATTTGATCCTACATCATCATCAAAATCCTTCCTCAAGGTATAGATGTTAGATTCATCAAAAGTCACATTAATAGATTCTTCAACAATTAAGGTCCTTTTATTATAAACGCGATATACCTTTTTGTTTGAAGAGTACTCCAAAAATATTCCTTTATCGAATTTGCTATCAAATTTAGCAAGATGTTCTTTGGTATTGAGAATGAAACACTTACATCCAAAAACTTTGAAATAGGATATATTAGGTGAATATCCAAAGAGAAGTTCATAGGGAGTTTTCTTAACAAGAGGTCTAAGAAAAACAAGATTCATAATATGACAAGTCGTATTAATAGCTTCTGTCCAAAAATATTTAGGCAAGGAGTTTTAACAAAGCATAGTGCATGCCATTTCTTGCAAAGTCCTTCTTTCTACAACCCCATTTTGTTGAGGAGTTCTAGGTGCTGAAAAGTTATGTGAAATGCCATGTTCATCACAAAGAGATGCAAAGTTTTCATTGAGAAATTCTCTACCATTATCACTCCT
>JAWZTD010017044.1:2647-20769 GCA_035221335.1 Echites panduratus | reverse complement strand
CCCTGACCTGCCCCATTGCCATCCCTACTCGAACTTGTTTATATAACCCTTTTTTTTTAATCTCAAAATAGTTTTCAAATTGTAAATAAATAAATATTAAGAAATCAAGAGCCTAGATTTTAATTAATTTGGTAAAGATTATCTTTTTTGCATTGAAGTAAAGATTTTGATTAAATCAATTAGTAAAGTGTTTTGACTTATAAGTTTATAACTAAAGGCTTCTTATCTTCTATTACAGTGTTTATATAACACTTTAAAATATACTAATAAAAATTTACATATATCTTGAACAAATAAGAACTGTTAGGATTTAGCTCATTTTTTTATTTTAATTAATAAAATATAGCTAAAATAATAATCAAAGGATAAGTGTACGTTCTTTTTATTGATGTGGTAGAGTTTTTCAAATATAACCTAACTATGATTTGATTTATAAATAAAACTTGATGAGTCCTGTGGTAGAGTTGGTAAGATGCTTATAAATAAAGATAGTGAAAGTAATGTTTTTTTAATAGGATTGGACCAGATGGATCCCTAGGGAATCAGTCCGATGAACGGCTAAGTTTGGACTAGAAAATTGTAAGAAGGAAGAAGAGATCTCTAATTGTCAACTCGGTTTGGACCGGCTGATTCATATGTGGATCGACCGATTTTTCTTTTAAAAAAATTAGGGATCAAGAAGAAATTAAAAATTATAAAGTTATAATTAAAAAATTCCCTTAAAAATTTTGCCCCCTTAATTCTAACCTAATCCCTGATTTTCTTATGTGAAAATATCTTCTGATGTCATGTTAAATTATGTGAATATTAAAAAAAATATTTATTGAATAAAAAGAAATTAGAATTTGATTGATATAATATATTGTTTTCCATGATAAAAAAGAAGATTATTCTATAAATAACCTAAACAAATAATAATATAAAAATCTAATCTAAATTTATAAATAAATAACATAATAAATCATAACAATTTTAATATATTTTAACATATAAAATAAATATTTTTTAATTATTAAATTAATCAATTTAATTAAATATTGAACCTTTTTCAGTTGAATCACGGTGCGCTTTGAAAACCGGGAATGAAAGATTGGGGTTAGTGAGGTCGAATATGGTTAAATATTGATTAAAAATATGCTTTGGGCTTTGTTGAGAATTATTGGCATTTGATCCAATGGGTTTATGTTGGTCCTTTTCCTATCTTTTGGGTTTTAAGTTTTGGGTGGTGTGGAGCGAGGCTCAAGACTGGATGACTTTGCAACCAAATAATTAATTCTAAAGTCGTGAGATGTTTTCTCGGAGGAAAATGTGAAGTCCAAAGATTTCTTGTTTCATATAAAGTAATATAACTCCCATTGAAAAGTTATGTACTATATACTACTACATGCCATTAACTTCCCTCTCATGTGTATATATATATATGCAGGAAAGCTACCTACTGTCCATACGGATACACACAGACACACATATGACAACTTGGCGATCCAAGTGAACTTGTCAGGCTGGCAATACGTCTGATGCCAAACTATATATATAGACAGAGAATATGATAGAATGAGGTTAACTTGTTTCCTTCACTCAGCTCTATATCTAAACTTCCTTTTTGCTCCTGTCTCTCTCCAAACAGACTTGATCTTTGGATTAGGAAAGGAAAGCTTTTCTCCTATTCCTTTTACCTTACGCTTGCCAGAGCTCTCGAGGAAGAGATCGGAGGCTTGAGAGCGACATATATTCCATTGCAATAAAGATGATTTTGAATTTTCTAGTATACTTTTTCTTTAATGTGTGTCTCTAAAATATTAGAATTTAATTTATCTATTAAGGTTTAATTTATAAAATATACCTAAAAAAATATATGAGATGCTTAATTTTCTTTTTATTATCTTTGTCTCACAATTTAAGGCATTAATCACTGTTTCACATTGATTATAAGCTCTTAAATGGAACAATGTTGGGTCAAAAATACCTCATTTCTCTATCTTTAATAACTTCGCTTCTCTTTATTTATAACAAATAATTGAGAATATTAACTTATTACCTCTAGAGTTCTCAACTCAATTGAAATGATAAAACTAGATTCATTTATGGTGGAACGGTTATGGGCTCAAAGTCACGAAGGCATGACGATAAATGCCGACTGAGTTGAGATTAATTATCCTTTAGAGATCTCATAATTAGATTAGTTAAATTTAAATTAGGTCGAGTAATGGTTCTTAATTTAGATGCAGTGAAGAGAGAAGACAAGCTTGGTAATTTAGCTGCCGCTGAAGTCTCGCAGCAATACACGGTTACCAATTTACGGGTCCAAATATTAATCATCTACAACTCCAACAAAATTGATTGAAAATCTTCTTCTGCTACCAATTTGGAGTTAACAAATAACAACGGTCAAATTGGGGCAATTGTTGATAATAATATGTACCTCCACGTATGGACTCAAACCTGGTTCATACTTGAATAATATTCCTTTCGTTCAGAATTGAATGTTCCATTTATTATTTTGATTCGTTTGAAATTAAATGTCTTATTTATCAATTTAGTTAAACATTTATTAAGAATAATAACATTACAATATTAAAATTAACTAAATCAAACTTTTTTTTCTTTTTAAAATTGGATATTCAATTCTTATAGAGTGAGTAACTAATACCACAATGATAGTAGAGACAAAAGTCAAATCGTGCACCTCTTCATATTTGATAGCCTTTTAGAGAGAGAGAAAAAAAAGTTAAATGTTTTTAATGTAATTCTTATTCCATTCGTAATTGAATCTTTACCTTTAATTCAATACTAAAATTAAAGAGTGTATTTCCTTTGAATTACCATATTATGCTTGGAATGAAGCTCTTTGCAAACGGTTCACATGTCCGAATCCTATAGGTATCACGATTTTCACAATGTTTTTCTTAACAATAATGTAGTTGATAGTGCGACTACAGTTAATGTGATATAAAATTTTTTAAATTAAAGTAATTTTTTTTAAAAATAAAATTTTCAATAAAAAATTATTTTTTAAAATATATTTTATAAATTAAACTTTAAAAGGATAAACTAAATGTTAATAGTCTTAATCAAATTTAAATTTTTTAAAAGAAAATTTTAGTTGACCGACAATTTTAACAATTAGAAGTTAAATTAGTACATTTTATATGAGGTGCATTAACATATATATATATATATATATATATATGTGTGTGTGTGTGTGTGTGTGTGTTTGTGTGTAAGTAGTAATGTCAAACGGGTCGGGGCGGCCTTTCAACCCGCCAGACCAGCCCCGCTAGAACCCGTCCCGCCCCGCCCCGCCCCCGTAGCCCGTTTGAATAGTGACCAAGCTTGCCCGCTCGCCCGCCCCGTCAACCGGTCTAAGAACCGCGTGGTTCAGTTGTTTTTCAACCCGTCTCGACCCGTCCCAAAACCCATCTAACCCGTTCCAAACCGCTTCCGGACCGCCCCCGCCCTGCCCCGCCCCGCCCCGCCCCGCCCCGTACATGGCCCTCCAACCCGCCGGGCCAGTATTCGTGTGCCATGAATCGGCCTGTCTCGCCGCGTCAACACGTCCCAGCTCGTCCAATCTGAATTTGGAGGGTTCCCCAACCCGCGTAACTTTTCTCTGTCCGCCCGTTTGCCATTGCTATATGTAAGTATATATATACTCACTATCTATCTTCCTTCCTAACAATTCCTATATCCTTACTCTCGAAGATTATAATAAATTCCCATTTATTCTTGTGATGTATCAAATTCACCTAGGCTCTGTTTGGATATGACATTTGTGCACTCCATTTTCTATCCAAATGAATTGGAGGAAAATGTATACATTTAAAATTTGAACTTGACATTTATTTAATGGTTGTTTGGATTGGAATTGTTACCATCCATTTGTATCTCATAAATCGATTATGCCATCGATTATATGACCAAGAAAGAAAAAAAACCAACAACAAAACGATTATATCAGATGGGAGGAAAAACTCTCATAATCGATTATGAAATCAATTATATGACCAAGAAATAAAACCCCCAAACAAAGCGATCTTATCAGATGGAAGGAAAAACTCACATAATCGATTATGTCATCAATTAGATTACCAAGAAATAAAAACCCCCAACAAAGCGATCATATCAGATGAAAGGAAAAACTCTCATAATCGATTATATCATCAATTATATGACCTCGAAATAAACACCCTCAACAAAAGTGTGACCGATTTGATTTAGATTCGAAAGCACCGTTGAAGTTTTCAAAAGTTGAGTGTAACAGCAAGTTTAAGGGAAGTTGTGATTGAAGAAAAGGCACCGATTTTGGCTTTCAAATGCTGTGAGATTTGTTCGGAAATGGCAACAAAGTGCATATCTCCTCTACTTTTTAATCAGATAAGTTGAATGTGTGAAGCAGTTGTACCATCCAGCTCCGAACAGGGTCGACCGGATCCGAATTGAGGATGCAGCTTGTCCAAACAGATATCCATTTGGACACCCAATTGAATTGGGTATCCAAACTCAGCCTTAGTCTTTCTTTTTCAAATGTCATCGCTTAGGACTTTGACTTAGTTATATATGAATGCAGATGTGGAATGTGAATCTAAATGATTATTGTCAAAAGCTTTGGTCAAATTAGTGGATGATCATTATCTTCTACTTTTAATTATTTGAGTTCGAACTTTTGTCAATCAGAGCCTTATTCCATATTCTTTTATCATAAAGGAAAAACAAAGCGAGACAGATGTACATATTGACATATATATATATATATATATATACGTATTTATGACATTTCATTATCATATGGTCAAAAATGTGAAGCTCGTTCTCACTGGTAAAATGGTTAGTAAATATATATAAAAAAATTAAATTAAACCGATCAATTTGTGAATTGAGTGAATAAATTGATGAAAATATAACTTACGCCCTTGTAAAATCAGGGACTAGTCATGTAATTGTTAAACCTCAAGAAGAAAGCTCGAGAAAGTGACGTTACAGTCCAATCCGCTTATAAAAAAGGAATCTGGTGATATATTTCTCTCATAATTAGCTAGTTTTCTTTTCTTAATTCCCTGCAGCCTGGTGTGTTCTCATGGCTATCATCAATATTATGGTCTTTCTCGTGAGCTTATTCTTTGCCCAAGAAATAAGCTCAGTCCTTGGAGATATAGGCACAGCAACATCTTATGATCCTCCATATTCACGTAATTGTTAGCTTACAATCACCATATTCTTTGTTCACTAATTACTCAACAATTGATGCTCTATGAATATAGTGTTTTTTTTTGTATTAATTGACAGCTACAAGATGCAATGGGAACCGAGCAGATCAATTCCCACCAGGAAATCTATTTGTCGCAGTGGGAGAAGGGTTGTGGGATAACGGAGCAGCTTGTGGCCGGAGATATAGACTGAGGTGTTTGAGTGGGAATAGGAAGCCATGCAAAGGTGGCACGGTGGATGTTAGAGTTGTGGATTTCTGCAGAAGAAGGCCATGTCCTTCTACTATCGTCATGTCCAACGATGCTTTTGCAGCAATCTCACATTCACCCGGATCCAAAATCAACGTTGAATATATCCAGTTAATTATTTATAACCCCCTTTTTCTTTTACAAAAATATAATTCTCACTCAATTCATTCTGACATGTTTCTATCTTCACAGTGTAACATTTTTTTGATTTTTGCAGGGTTTAATAACAGTACTTTTTGATCGAAGTTGGGATAGAAGAAAGTTAGAAAGACTTAATTAATTACTCCCTTTGTTCTGAATTGAATATCAATATTTCTATTTTGAATTGTCCGGAAATGAAATATTCGTTTCCTAAATTAGTTGACGTTTTCTTAAGAAATTGATATTTAGTAGTAGTACTTAGTACGTAGCAATTTTCTGTAATATAGAGTGGAGAGAGCGATTAATTTTGTTCTTGTTACCTGAAATGATCAATGAAAAATATATTGTTTATTAATTTTTTCTTTTTGCTATAATTAGAAACTTAGCATTTAATTTGTCGAGCTATGTGCAAATATATATAGCATGAGTTTGGACTAGAATGATTCACACAAAACTACAGCAATTTATAGAGTATTTTGTTTCAGTCGTAAATTAATTGCTAAATTAATGGACAAATATGAAAAATTTGTTACAATCAGTCACAACTGAAACAAACACCAATGTAATTGGCTTAATTAATTAATTAATTATTGTTGAATGTAAAAAATACAAATGTATGATGGAAGGGAACAAAATAAGGCTCATTAACAACAAGAAGAAAATATTATTAACTATCAAGATGAAACATAAAAAGATTAAATATATGAATCGTTGTAAAAAATTGATGGCTAGTGTTGCCTCGTATAGACTTTGAAAACCCGTCGTTGGAGGCTTTATTCACTCACAACAATTTAGATGATAAGGCTCACAATTTTTTGAAACAACTACTCAAGGAAATGATCAGGCTTGTTGGTGTTGTTATCTTCAACACTCAATCTCAACCCCAACTTTTGCTCCTTTGATCAACCAACTTCTGCTCTTTTGATCAATCCCAATTTATTGTCATAATAAATTTATGTAGACATTGTTACTGTGAGAGCTAATTATTCTTCTTCTGCAAACAATGCTTCAACATCTCATTCATCTTCACTTTTAGAAATGACAATATTGTTTTTAGTAGGTTTTTTCTATGACCAATAGTCCTTTGCCATGTGATCCTTTTTGCCACAATTATAACATTTACCTTGAAATTTTCTACCATAACTAGAATTTTGTGAAGTGCCTCCTTCTGATTGAGGGCTTCCTTCACCTTGTTAATCCTTTGATTTATCTATGTACCTTTTAGATCCACCATTATGGTTTTTGTTTGAATTCCATCTTTGCTTGTTGGTATGGAGTGATTCCTCCAAGCCTTATAGCGAAACTACAGCTTAGCCAAACCCTTCTTGTCCTGCAAGCAAATTCTCAAATTCCACAAATGGTGGCTAATTTTTCCATCCATGTACATCAGTGACAAATCCTCTATATTCGGATCTTAAACTGTGGATTAGTATTATTTTAATTTGGGTTTCACCAATTGAAGAATTGGGATCCAATTCAACAATTTCACGTCAAAGGGATTTTACCTTGTGAAAATATTAAGCAATCGTCATGTTCCCTCGTGCCATGGACAACAATTCATTCTTCAAACATTGAAGTTTTGAATCATTCTTCTTTGAGAACAGTTTTGCAAATATGTATATCTCATGCCTCACTTGGAGTTTTAACTTTCTTGATATGTTCCAACATTTATTCTTCAACAATTGTTTTTAAAACAAAACATTGTCTTACCTGACTTAATTTTTGACATATGCAGTTTTATTTCCGTTGACAATCTCCCACAAGTCTTGACCTTCCAATCATGATTTCATACAAGTAGACCAACTATTGTAATTTTGGTTTTTGAGCTTTTTGACTCCAATATTGGACATAGACTTACTCATCATCATTTTGATTATGAATAAACACTGATATCAATTGTTAAATGCAAAAGATACAAATGTATAATGGAATGGAACAAAATAAGGCTAATTAAGAAAAAGAAGATAATATTATATATTAACTATCTAGATGAAAAAAAAAAAGATTACATATGTGAATTTGTGTTAAAAAGTTAATGGCCACCAAAAAAAGATTACATATGTGAATTTGTGTTAAAAAGTTAATGCCGCCTTATATAGGTTATTATCCACTCATAATTATATAGAGGATAAGACTCCTAATTATTTGAAATAACTATCCAAAGCGGTGGTCAAACTTGTTTTCGTTGTTATCTTGAACCATTATCTCATCCAAAAATATCACAATTCTATATTTAATTTAATTTCTTAATAAATTACGGAGACACAGAACCCTGGAGTTCAACAATGGGGAACTTGTAAATGCAAAAATTTGACTAAATTAAACAAAAAATGGAGAGCAGCTGGAAATCAAAGGATGATATAAATATATATATATATATATATATTTATGCGGTGTCCAGCTGAAAATCTATATAACTGTTTCCCATGAAATGCCAAACTCTTTTCGTCCAAAAAAGATACTTTAGTGTTGGTTTTGATGATAATATATAAAAGAAATCATTTATTGAATAGATAGCGAAGTAATTTGAACCACATTCCCACCTTAATTAATACTATATTGTTTTGTTTTAAAAGAAGATAATTTAAGAAATAAAAATTGGCTTTGCGTGCATCCCCGTTTGGTTCGATCCAATGTTTTAAAAACTGAAAACTGGATCGGAATTCGGATATCAAGCCAGAAAAGTTAACGATTCACAATTTAATGGTTCAATTGTAATTAAATCATAATTAAATTGGTAATATTATAATAAAAAATAAAAAATATATTTCTTATAGATAAACTTTTTTATTAATAATTTAAGATATAATCATTTCATAATACAATAATATTCAAATAAATTTAACAATTATGATATTAACAGTTTTTTTTATAATTAGTAATAAAAGGTTTTATTTTATAGTGCTTTAAATATAATAATTTTTAATGTGTGTAAAAGTTGAAGATTATAAGATATTTTATTTATTAATTAATATTTAATAATGACCTATATTTTGAGTAAATTTCTTTCATTTTATAATAACAAAATGAGAAAATTTATAACTTGATTGAAGAATGATTTGTAATTAAAATATTTTTAATTTTTTTTGCTAAAATTTGAACTAATTTTAGCCCCAATTGATGTTTTTTAAAAAAGTCGACCGGTTCAGTTTCAGACCGGCCAATCAAATCCAGTTTTTCACTTAGAAAACGATTTTTATAAAAAATGGTCCAATATCATCTTATGAACTGATTTGATGACTGGTTCCTGATCTGACCGGTCCGGTCCGGTCCAATAAATAGTGGTTCAATCAACTACATCACCATGATTTTGAAAATCCCATCGGAGTGCGAGATCTGTTGGCTTAACCATGAATTAGTCCATATACAGAAATGTTATTATGGGTAACGGAGCTCAAATTATTTTTAAGTTTCAGTTAAGTCTCTACGGTCAATTATTATTTTTTTTAAAAAATAATAATAATTAATCAAATACTCCTAGGGTTTAGTTTATCCTTTTAGGATTTAGTTTATAAAATATTTTTTTTTAAAAAAAATTTTATAGTACAATTCATTTTTTCTTAAAAAAAAAAGACAGTTGACCATTAACTTTGACCGTTAAAAATTTAACAGAAACTCAAATTAATTTGAGCTCTGTAACCCATAATAGCATCTCCATATATATATATATATATTTATGTTTTGAACGTTTCAGAATTAAAACGTGATTTTTATAATTAGTAAAAATCTTTAAAATTAAATTCTTTTAATAAAATTTGTCAAGTCAATTCAATTTAGAACGAAAAGAGTAATATACAAATAATGATCAGGATCAATTAGTCTGTAGCCTAGCTAAATTTTATTAATTAGTTCTTCCACTTTCAATTGATTCTGAAATTCAATTTTAAAAGTGATTATTATCCATTATATAAATATAAATTTTTTTAAGTGGCGTTTGACCAGGTTAACCAATATCAAAATCTGTAGTGAGATCAAGTCGAATCCAACACCTGTGCTATGAAAGCTTTACCATCGTTAGTGCACACACACATATATATATATATATATATATATATATATTATATTTATACAAGAAGCCAATTCCAAATCAAGAAAATATTTGTACATAGTTTGAATTCATTTATGTTCTCGAAGTTTTACCAATGTGAATGCCAAACTTTGAAGTTGGAATCACATGCAAAAACGCCATCACAAAATTAAACAACAAACATTTTCAAAGAAAGCCACTTAATTTGTTCGCCACCAAAGAATTTGTGGAGTTCTCTACAGAAATTCCACTCTATAGATATGATCACCAACTACTTCATATCTTTCCAGAACTATGGGCTGTTAGACTATTATCCATTCATTCCTTTCTGTTTGTCAATTTTTATATCTTATCCGTTCCTTATTATAATTTTTTTTCCTTCCATCCTTTGGTTTTACAATTCTCAATACATGTTTATTTATTATGTATTTTCCAATCTTAATATTTATTTAATACTCTTTTATACTTATCGTGAAAAATAAATTAAAAATGTTATAAATTAAAGTGATCAACCTCTTAATGATAGCTAGCTGCAAATTAGACTCTTGTCAAGATAATATAGAAGTCGTCTCAATCCTTAATTCCCAACCAATGTACAGTCAAAGCGAAAAGGTTAGTGATTCATAGTTCAATGATCCAATTATAATTGAATCATAAATAAACAGGTAATATTATAATAAAAAATAAAAGATTTATATCTTATATATAAATTCTTTCTATTAATAATTTAAGATATAATAATTTTATAATACAATAATATTCAAATAAATTTTATAACTGTGATATTAATAATTTTTCTATGATTAATAATAAAAAGTTTTATTTTATATTGATTTAAATACAATAATTTTTAACGTGGGTAAAACTTGAATATTATAAGATATTTTATTTATTTATTACTGTTTAATAATGACATATTTTGAGTACATTTTTTCATTTTATAATAACTAAATGAGTAAATTTATAATTTGATTGACAAATGATTTGTTATTAAAAAATGTATATTTTTGAAATTTGAACTAATTTGATTCCAATTTGTGTTTTTTGAAAAATCGGTCCGTTTAGCTTCATACCGAATGGTTCATCAGTCCAATCGACTGGTTCATTCTGATTGATCCATTCAAAATTTTCATTTAGAAAATAATTTTTATAAGAAGCGATTTAATACATTCTTTTAAATCGATTTGATGATCGGTTCAACGGGTCTAATTGGACCTAAAAAATAGTGATCCCAACTAATCAATTAATCATAAGACCTAATTACATCACTTTCAAGCGTGTAAGTGGCATATTATGATCACTTTATACCAAAATGCATTTTGACATATTCACTATAGTAATATATATGTTTGAAGAAGTAATTAATTATTTATAATTAATTATAAATATTATATATAATCCATAGTAGCAGCCATAAATTTATTCACCAATGCCCCATTTTTATCCACCTTACAATCAATCAATTTATTAATGCTAACTATTATTACTATTAGATTAGATTAAAACACATTCTAATTAAATTTCCACCTTTTAGATAGTGGGCATGCAAAAAAATAAGGGTCGATATGATGAATCAAAGCACTTTCATCACAAGCAAAGAATGTGAGGGTTGATTAATATTTTGTGTTGTCAATATTTATTATGCTTGACTTGGGTTGACACATTATAAATTTAATCATTTCCAAATTCTATCAAAAGGGGAACTTCTCATCTAAAACATGTGTTCGAATTTCGACTCATATTTTTATATAAGATAAGAGTTCTTTATAAAGTCATTTGAATTCACTATGTTTCTATAATTATAAATCATTATTTGTAGTTTAATAAATATTGTACTCATTTTTTTTTTCAGTATTACCCTTTATCTTTCTGAAACATTTTTCTCTCTTTCTTTTTTATTATTCTTTTCTATAGGGACATTTTGGATAAATAATTTTTTTACCTTAATATTAACAAATTCATTACAAATAACTTATAAATAGAGACATAGGAATACTTTGGAATAAAAGATATAATTGGAAATTCAGTGAATATATACATATATATTAGCAATGAATAATTTTGTATGTAATGCCAATTGTCAATAACCCCTTTCTCTGTTATAAATATATATATATATATATTTATATCTATCTATCTATAAATAGCCGTCAATTATCAATCAAAAGTAGCAGTCAATTATCAAACTAAAGTTGTGGAGTCCCTTTAATTATCTGCCCCGTGAGTTTGATCATAATTATTCGCACTAAAATAATTAAGGAAAGTCTTCTCTTTAACAAAAGAGGAAAGTTACAGACCCTAGCAAGAAAAATATAATATGATCAGAAGTGGTGAATCGGATAAGTTTTAAGTCAAGCACTTTAAAAAATGGCCATAATTAATTGATCAAACATTGGATTGATGGTCAGTTATCATATATGCCTTGCCCATGAAACTTTTATAGTGGGTTCCCATGTCCAGCCGGCCGGTGCTAGCCGAACAACCACGTCCCGGCCGCCCTCCAGTCGTCCACTACTTTAGTGCATGCACCATAACCATATTATTATCCCCAGTACTTAATTCTAATTGAGTCCATTGACGTGATCAGTATCCGCATAATAAACCTAGCTACCCAAAGTCTGCAATCAAATGCCAATTTTTTTGGTTTGATTTTGTTTGGGAGCTTATCCCATTTCTGTTTATGTTCGGTTAAGTCATTTAGTCTGTATATAAACCCATAAAATTAAGAAATTCTCGCTTCCATTTTAATAAGATAGAATAATGGATAAAGAATAAGGAAGTTATGGAGACGATTTATCCGAGTTTGAATCTCACAACGCTCTTCTTGATTGGACCTATTTTCACTAAAAGATAATGGTTACGAGTTAAAAAAAAAACCCTAATAATATCAACTTATTAAAAATTAAAAAGTTATTGTATTGGCCATTTATTGGGACTAGTTTGAAACTATGTATAAGCCTTGGATAAGAACAATAGTTACAGGTACACATTCCCGATTTATCCCCTGATTTGCTATATATATACCAAGGGGTCAGACCCCTTATTAGACTGAATATAAATATTTAAAATTGATTTCTGTCAAATACTAGTCCCTACGGTTAGAGTATAACTTTAACTCCTCAAATTTTGTTTCATACTTCTTTCGTCCAGAATTAAGTATCACGTTTTGATTTAATTAAAATTTAAGGAATGTATTTAATTTTGTTAAAGTTATCGCTTTATATTTCTCATTAATATAAATTGGTGGGAGCCACCACAAATAAATTGCAATATAATAATGAATTTTCTACTCATAGAAATTTTCTGTCACTAAAAATTGATTTCTGCTTATTGGATTTTAAATCATGAGTATAGGTACTCTTATTCTGACAATCTACATTTTCATCACTATAGGGAAATATATTATTGACGAAAAAATATTTCCATCACCATAAATTGTTTATTTTGATAGAAAAAAAGTCACTATATACTTATTTATTGGTGTAAAAAAAATTATATCAATCAATCCCACATTGCTTCTTAAAATTTTTGTAAAAAGTGAATTTATTTTCTATAAATCCATAAATATAATATTACTTCTTGAGATTAAATAAATAAACATTGGCTTTGTCTTCGATTAATTAATCTAAATAATATGTTTTTTATATTTATTAAATAATTAAATTTAAATTTGAATATATAAAAATCATAAAAAAACTTTAAAAAATATATTTTTGATGACATTGATGAAATTTCTGTGAACATTTATTGGTGGTTTTTTTTACCATCAATGGAACTGTACATTTACTGATGATTTTTTTTTTTATTGTCAAAGGAAACTATACATTTATTGATAGTTTATATATCTATAGCCACCCTATCGATTGTGACCGTTTAAAAATCTGTAGGTATAATCTAGTTTATCATTAGTATAGAACTTTTGGTACTTTACTGATAGATTTTCAAGATTTTTCTAATGGAAATATACCGTTCTTAGATGGTATTTTTTTTTTTTGTAGTGAGCTTTGGTTAGTGAACTTAAATATTTATTACTTAAATTAAAAAGGTGGCCCGTGGGTTTATAGCATTTTATGTAAAAAATTTACTTATTTTTATAAATGAGACACTTAATGTATTTATTATTACTTATTTATAATATAAGTAACTTTACAAAATTTCATAAATATTTATTACAATTTTCCATCTTACTTTTTAAGGTATTTCGTACCGCAATTTCCGAAATAGATTGACTAAAGATTTTTTTAGATATTTTTATTAAGTCAAAGTAATTTTTTTTCTTTAATCATTAATACTTGTGCAAAAGCATATATGACCAATAGGAGGGAGTATATCATATATATGTTGCACGGGTCTTGACATGAGATTGCCATACCACATTAATTCTTTGACTTAGGCTATGCTTGGTAAACGAGTGGGAGGGGTAAGGGCAAGAAAAGGAGAATAGATTTAATTTACATTCATCGTTGGAAGTAATTATATTTAGTTCAATTTTGTTTGGTATGAATGAAGAATAACTAAGAAATAAATATTTTTATGCTTTTGATTGTGCTGAATGTTGATAGAAAAGTATATATTCTTGAATTTACTTCTATAATCACTTAAGTAAAATTTTTAAATGAGCATGTATAATTTTTTTTTTTGAATATCTATCTATAAATATTTATAAAAAATAACATTTTATAATTTTTTTTCACACAATTAAGATAATAATAGTAATAAATTAATAATATACTTTATCTATAAAATCCTTTTTTTTTATGAAAAGAGATTACAATTAAAATAATAATTTATAAAATTTCTTATCCTATAAAATTATAAATTATTTGTATAGTTAAGAAAGAGTTATTGTGAAAAAGGGAATTTTTATCTTTGTTCTCTTGTAAGAAATTTTTATCTTGAATAAAGTTATTTTCATCGGCCTTCAGGACCATTTGTTCAAAAAAGAAGAAAAAAAAAAAAGACTTTCATCAGGTGCTAGCTATCAAGAATAATATAAAAAAAAAGACTTTCTTAAATTCAAGAACATTACTTAGTGGTATCACATTGCAAGAATTTTAATTTATTGCAACAAATTCTAATTTAAGGTTACAATGCTGGAATAAACTAAGGTCCTCAACTCCTATCAATACTGGAAGCATAATTACATATACATATATTCTCTTAATATTCTGCAGAAGATGGTTGATGCAGAACTCGGTCGATTATCAGTCAGATTCTGCAACAATTCCAAGGAATACAAATCATAAGATGTGTAAAATTATTCACAATATTGATATTGACAAGAAGAAATATTAATTAATTAAGAAGATTGATAATCAGGGACATGAAATTAGCTTGCTTACTGGACGTATTCAACGTTAATCTTGGAGTTTTTAGATTTTGAAATGACAGAAAAGGCATCATTAGACATAACAATGGTGGAAGGACAAGGCCTTTGTGAGCAAAAATCGACCACCCTAACATCCACGGTAGTAGTCATATCCTTGCATGGCTTGTTATTTCCACTCAAACATCTCAACCTATACCTTCTTCCACAAGCAGCTCCATTATCCCATAGCCCTTCTCCTACCGCCACGAACAAATTCCCAGGTGGAAATTGGTCTTGCCGGTTTCCTCCACACTTGGTGGCTTAAAAAATATATATCGAGGGAGACAAATTAATTAATGGTTTAAGTAATTAAACGATTGATTGTATTTACAATTTATCGGTTAAAATTTAACTTATAAAAATTAAAAAATTATAATTTTGAATTTAAATCAATTATCATACGATGAAAATGCTAAGATGAACAACATATAACTCACTTATTTATGGAGTGTTCTTGTAAATATTCATATAGTCAACATATAATCAACTTTTTCATATAAATTATACCCAAGAATACTCAGTAAGATGAGCCCTCCTGCGCACTACAGCATATTACCCTATCATTCGATGTGAAGTAATTAAATATCGGTAAACTTACGTATGTATGGAGGATCGTAGGAGGTGGCTGTGCCAATGTCTCCAAGGACTAGGCTTAGTTGTTCTTTCCCCATTATGCTTAGGAATACTAATGCAATGTACAGCAGAGCCATTTTAATAGCTGATGAACACTTACTTGTGACAGAATGATAGAAAGTATGGGTGTATTTATAGGCTAATATTAAGGTTGCAAGTCTAACTATTTGCTCTCATAAAAAATAGCCACTTTCTACCAATATATTAGTATTTCATTGGATTATACTCCTTTAATTGGTCTTTATATATATATATATATAAATATATATATATATATATAAATGAGACCTTCTTGGCTTTATATTTTGGATAAGCACATTCCTCATAAACTTTTTACGTCATGTTCTTAATCAGACTGCACTATGAGTGATCTCACTTCCAACTCCATAATCGACACGTTTGTTTTGTCATAAAAAGAAAATGCCAATAGTATCGCAAATCAATTAGAGGGAGACATTTATTTAGTAACCATGGGCTCTGCGATTGGATTTAGAGGTGTCAAGTGGGTTGGATAAGATGAACAGTATCCCTAATCCAATCCAGACCATCAATCCATCATAGTTTGTACGATCTCAATATTTTTTTATTTGGCCCAGTCTATAACCCGTCTGAGCCCACGAACCAACTCAGCCCATACCAGCCCATCCCAACCCACTCCAGAATCACCCCAGCCCACCCCTAAACCGTTCCAACCCATCTGAACCATCTATTAACTCTCTTTTAAAAAAAAATTTATTTTTTGATCGATTTTATTTTTCACATTGTTTAATTTCATTGACCATCTAACTTAAAGATGGATGGATTTAGTTAATTCTATCCCCCAATTAACTTTGATTTTAATGAAGAACAATACAACAGAACTAATTTCCCAATAAATGTAATTTAAAAATTTGTAATTATAATTTCTAACTTTTACTTCTAATAAATTTTTAAAATTATAAATTTATAAATCTTTAAATTCTAAAATTTTTAAAGCTCTAACTTATAATAAGTTTTTGACTTAAATAAACTTTACTTTTAATTTAGGATTTCAAAATTTTCTAAAGTAATTTCACTTAAATGTTTGAAAATAGGTCTAAAAGAAGAAGGAAGTTTTAAAGAGTTTTGATATAATTAAAATATAAATTATAGGCTAAATCATGATTAAAAAAAATAATAATAAATCTAGATTGTGTACACGGACCTGACTTGACCCATTGTCACCTCTAATTGGATCTTTTAGCACGTTTTAATCCTACTACACCAATAAAAAAATTAATTAATGTGTCTAAAAATTTTACACTTTAGAGATACATGTTAATTCTTTATTAGTGTAAAAACGACACAGAAATGCGTATTGAAAGATTTAGAGCTGTAACCATATGAAGTAAGGGTCCATAATAGTATCTAATACTTCCTCTATTTGACAATGTTTGTTAATTAAATGAAGAATAATTGTTTCAAAATAATTGTCATTTATACATCTCAAGGCAAAAAGTATAAGTATGTGAATCTTCCGTTTTACTATTAATATAGTAAAACTTTTTCTAACTTTTCCAATACTCTTTATTTCGTCACTCCTCCCCAAATTAAAACCCACCAATTGTTGTTGAGATGAGAGGAGAGAATATAAAAGAAAGTAGAAATTAGGGCTAATAATACGGGGGTAAGATTGTTTAAAAAAGATACTAATGTTATTATTACCTTAATTTGGGTGAGTGACAAACATTGTAGAGTAGATGACCTATTATTAATTAGTTACTTAATTTTAGGTGTTTTTTTTTAAAATACTACATTTGTTTCAAAATACAAGACGTTAGTTATCATTTAACGTGAATTAAGAAGTTTTAAATGTAGATAATTTATGTAAAAAATACTCTTTTTCTTTCTCTTTAATAATTAGACCTCTCTTCCTTTACAATAAGTGAGTGAGAATATCAATATAAGATAAAAATGAAAAAAAATCATAATTATTCATATATAATTGTAAAATAACTTATATCATTGAGCAAAATAAAATATCTTTAAACGATTAATACTTTAATATTAAGGAGTTGAATAAAATAAAATATCTTTAAACGACTAATACTTTAAGATGAGGGGAGTGGACTTTTAGAGGATCACTTCAAAATCTTATCACCAAACTCAACAAAAATATAAATTCTTCCTTCTCAAATATTCGATCTGATTTATAAAAACATAAAAAAAAAAACCGAAAGCAAACCACAAGCAATTAATCAAAGGTAATTAACAATATTAAAGGGTTAGAATCAGCCAATGCCATATTCCCACTTTATTCTATGTTCGCTAGAAGAAAATGCCAAAACTTGCAGACACTCGAAAAAAGGAAACTTGGATTGTAAGTAATTTAATTTAGCCAATTACTAAGCACTTTACACCATGGCCATTCGAATCTTTCCAGACGTTGGAATATTGACGATGATCAGTTATATAATTTTTATGCGCACATTGGCTTGCATGGCGGCTGAACAAATAAACTGAATTTATAAATAAATAAATA
>JAWZTD010017034.1:0-20771 GCA_035221335.1 Echites panduratus | reverse complement strand
GCTTAACTAATAATAACAAAATTTCAGATTTTCAAAAATCTTTTATTTCCTATACTTTGAGGGATTTGCACCATTTTTGTCATAAATTTTTTGACACTCATACATGCTTTTATATGATTGACATGAATTTTTTGATAGAGGAATAGTTGGAATATAAAAATATCCGATTAAAACTGCATGGAATTTAGTTTTAAGAAAAACAATATTGGTTGTCTATAGTTTTGGACCAACGTGATGCTCCATGGATACTTCTGAATGGAACCAAAATCATATTTAATTCCAAGTACTAGGAATTGAACTGGGCACCCAGTCAGTTTGCCATTTCATTCCTGCAAATAACCTTCCTAAATCATGGTTAGTAATTGATAATACACTATATCTTCCTATATTTCATGAATATTTGATGAATCTTTTGATTGATTTTTGTTGATTTTGGATACAATTGGATTTATTTTTCAGAACCTTAAAGGAATTGCAAGACTGAGTTGGAAATTGTCTAAAAAAGGTAAAATTGCTAAAACCTTTATCGAGAAAGAAAGCTTGAGGGACTAGAGTAGTGTCAAAAAAGACGTCCAGAAAAATACTTTAAATACAGAGTTTAATTTGATTGTTCGAAATCTCCAGAATCCAAGAAATATCTCAATGTATGAAGATACAAGTCAAAGAAGTCAAGAAACTGTTGAAGAAGAAGATATTCTTAGAGTTGTAACTTGAAAAGAAAGAAAATTTTAATGGAAAAAGTTTTCTATATAAACCAATGAGGTTTTTATTATTATTCATTATCTCTTGCTTTAGTTTTTATTCGAGCTCTCTCTTCTAGCTTAGGCACATATATCTTTCTATTTATTCCTGCAATACCTTTATTAGTTGTTGCTGTTGCACCATCAAAGAAGTAGGCACATATGAGCAACCATATCTCCCTGCAAATTAATGAAGGGATTATGATTGACCACTCACCAAATTCTACTTCATAAGATTTCTAGTAATGTAGCATATTACGAATATTGATGAAGTTGAGAAGCTTGATACCCATAAGCTGATGATAATAAAACCATATACCTGCAGCACAAGAACAAGTAAGAAAGAGATGGTTAAGTGATTCTTTATAAGAAGAAAAGGCATTTTAAAACATCCTTAAAATTGAATTAGGACATAAATAAATTTCACTAATAATAGTATATAAATCCTGACGTTTATAAAGGTCATATAAGAGTAGTAAACTAAACTTCCTTAAAGGGTGTCTTTTGAAACTCCATTATATGAGACTTTTAATATAAACATCCTTAATTTCATAAACACCCTTATATGTACCAATTAAAGACCTTTAAAAGTGTCAATAAAACCTATTTTTGTTGTTGTGATTTTAGATCAGTTGCTACTTAAAATCCCGCAACCGAGATTATTGAACTATATCAAGTCAACTTTTGAATTATAAAAACCTTATAAAAAAAAAATTATTATTGAACTGTAACAGGTCAAATTTTTGCTATCAAAGGCTACTATCTAATCCAACCATCCCTACTATATGAAACTTTTGTAATTTATTGTATTCTCAAATATATTTTAATAGTTATTTTCTGAAGGGAAGGGTTCCTAGGATTAATGATTGACATAGTTTAAATCAACGTGTTAATAGTTATTCATTAATAATTTAATATAGTGGGATAGGATTTATATGAAATAAAATATTAATTTCAATTAATTATTCCTTGTGTTTTAGAAGGAAATAAAAAAGGATAAATAAGTTAAATGGTAAAGAATATATTTGAATTATTATTTATTTTTTAAGTTTCGGAGGATTTAAGTGAAAAAACAAAAAATTATGTTGAATTTTTTATGTATTGATACATAAAATTGTGAAAAGATGGCATAAATTGTTGTTGCTTAGGTGGTTTAAAGATCTTTCTCCAAGAGTATTTTTTTTTCCGAAGGGCCTGTTGTGGAATCACTTATTTCAAGAGACTTTGGAACATGTAACGTCGCATTGGATGCCTGGGAATTTTTTTTCTGATGGGATGGGTTTAACAATTGTGAGAAATAATTATATTTGGTGGCTGAAAAATTTCTCTAGCCTTGATTATATGGCCATTTTAATTCCCATTTTAGTATGTCGAGAAATCTGGTTGGCCAGATATAGTTTCGTGTATGAAGGGTTGATGAGCAACAATAGAAAAATCATTCATTCGGCTATGCATAAGTTATATGAGCTGTGGCAATCCTTTCCTAATTGTGAAATATATAATTTTTTGTACACTTTGACCATTAGGGAAGTTTCATCTTAGGGTCTGTTTGGTTAGCCAATTCTCCATCTCCATTTTCCATTCTCCATCCATCAGCACGTAAAATATAAGTGTTAATTGGAGTTTGTTTTTATTTCAAAAATAAAAAAAAATTGATTCATCCTATTTTAAATGGATGTTTAATTTGGTTTCCAAAAAAAATTTTCTTTTTTGAGTGAAAAATGAGTTTCAATTTAAAGATTTATTTTACGGAATTTTATGAAATTAGATGACGACATCCAAATGGATGTTGTATCCAAACAAACCCTTAGTAGTGGAATTATATCCACCTAATCTTTTATTGTATGTTATCTTTTTCATGTTAATAAATGGGTAGGGGTCTGCAAACCCCCCACCAACTCAAGGTGGTTTTCATAAAAAAAAAATTTTTTTTTTTAAAGTTGTGGAATCACATTTTGCTTTATTAAATTTTTAAAATTTTATAAATTGTTTCTGTTTTTCTCTGTTTTAACTGGTTCTTAATCCATATCAAAACTGAATGTTTTTAAAAAAAAGATACGGAAAAAATTGATTTCTAACTTGGTTAATAAATTTAGAAATGGAAAAAATAGATATGAAAGAAGAATTGGTTTACTAAATTTAGTAACGAAAGAATTCGATTAATTTTTCCATTACAAAAATAGAATAGAAATGTTTCCATTCAAAAATATTTTTCTAAATTCATTAATACATTATATTCCTTAATTGGTTTCTATTTTTACAATTTCGTTTTAAAATCTGTTATTTGAATCGCTAAAACCATTTTTATATAGAAATTTCTAATAGTGTGATGATATTGGATTGCTGTAAATATCTTCATTACATATTTAATTGAATTGTAATTATTACCATTGAATGAATTATTAACACAAAGATTTTTTTAGAATTTCGCTAAAAAAAACAAAAATTCACCAATAGAAAATTATTAATTAAAATTAAAATTTGAAATACAAAACGTTTTATAAATTTACATCCATCAATAATTTCAGGATGGATAATTTTATCAATACTTAAAGATAGATTTGATTGGTTTGTGTCAACAAATTATGGATGTGATCTTACTCGCCACAAAATAATTATAAAAAATTAGAAGCAATGGATGAATCCAACATGCATGGGCGGGGTCGTGAATTCTTTTGCTGCTCTTCAGTACATCATAAAGTAGTGGAATTTTTTTATCACAGACTTGTAATATCTGAATTATTGGCACCATAATTAGAGTAAAATGGAATAAATGGACAACTGAGAAATTAAATAATATCCGAATTTTCCCATCATTAGAATAATATGTTATATTTTAAAATTATTCTATTATTCCTAAAATTAATATTTAAATTAATTAAATTTTTTTGAATGAAACCAAAATCATACTTTATCCAAAATTATTTTATTTTCTCTTTTTTTTGTTAACATTAATTTTTAGAATTCAAAATTTTTCTTGTAAGTTGTAATTAGAAGAAAAATAAAAACAAAAACATGAAGAGAATAAATATAATTTAAATTTAAAAAATTTAAGAATAAAACAAATTTTGTTAAAATGAAAAAAAATTTTAATTTTGTTTTAGAAATTATAATTATTATTTTAAAAAAAGAGCAAACAAATATTGTGTTTTTGTGAAAGAAAGAAAAAAGGAAAGAAAAAACAAGTGACTTGATTTTGATTGAAAAATAAATAAAACATCATTTTATGTCTGTGGTTGGTCCGCCACTATCTGTGATTGAAAATTCATGTGAGGCAGCGGGGAACTTTTATGCACATTTGCAATTTTGGCTCCTTCCGGGTGTCCCCTTCATTTCTCTCTCCACGTCTTGAGTAACACTTCAAGAAACTCCAAGTAACACATATTCCTTTTTAAACATTAAATATACTGTCGTCTGAAATCTTACCCTATATATCCAAAACTATATTATTTTCTCTTTTTTTAACATTAATTTTTAAAAGTTAAAAGTCCCCTTGCAATTAGAAAAAATAAAACAAAAACATCAAGAGAATAAATATTGTATAATTTAAAAATCTTAAAAAATAAAACAATTAATAAAAGAAAAGAAAGTTCACGTAATTAAAAAAAAGAAAAATAATTTTTTAAAAAAAGTTCATGTAATTAATAACTTTTTTATTACCGACGATTGTAATATCTGAATTATTGTTACCATTATTAGAGTAATACGGACCAGTATATATTGTCACAAACTAATACTATAAATCAACATTATTGGTGCCACAATATAGGCAACATTATTGCACATGATGAAAAAATGAAAAGGACTTGTTCAAAATCTGTAACCTCTCCTTAATAATAATCTTTTTACATTCGGATTTATAAGCTTTGATATTTGAACTCATTCTTTTATTTTTTATTTGTTGGTATATATTTTAATGGATATTTTTATTTTTTAAGGATAATTCATCTACTAGGGGTAATTCATCTTCTAAGAATAAAAATTAAATTTTAAAAAGTGATACAAAAATTAAATGTGTAACAAAAGATATGGACCAATCTTCCATTTGAAGCATGTCGAGAATGGGTTTGTTGAAATAGATTTTATTGTAACATAATGGAATCGAAGAGAACCTCCAAACTGAACATAAACATGAAAAAATTGGGAAAAAAATCTATTGTTAATAATATATATTTTTAAAATATCTCTATTATTGATTCTAATCAAACCAACAACATTAATTAAAAAAAATAAGAATAACATAATAAAAAATCAATAAAATATAAAATAAATTAATAATAATAATTTATATTTAATGAAAAAAATATTGATTCAAATAAAGTCCAAATAATGATAGGAAAGTAATAATAATTATCAAATTAAGCAATCACTTAGAGATCCTGATATGAAAAGAGGAAAAAACAAAAGAGAACCAAAATGTTGACCAAAAATCAATTCGTATTTTTTTTTGACCATTGAAATGTGATAAAAAAAGAAAAAGACAAATAGGAAAAAAGAGAAAGAAAGAAAAAGCAAAGTAGGGAAAATCTCATAGAATAGGAAGTTATGTTTTTAAAATCGAATCGGATATCAAATCATATTGATAGATGAGTTAGATTGGATTGATTGGATCAAATTTAATTGGGTTTCTTAGTTTTTTAAATTAATTTTGAATTTTTAGAAATATAGTATTACTTTTTCATAAAAATAGAAAATTAATTTTAAACTCATATGAAAAATATACTAAAAAGAATTAATACTTAATCAAAATAAAAATTAATTTATTAGATAAAATGTACTAATTTTTTACAAAAATTCTCTAAATATTATAATTATAATCAAAATTTTAATTAAATGTTTGATTATATAATTATAGATGTTTGAAATAACTTAATTATTAATCTTAAAAGTTTTATTCTATGTATTTTTATAATATTAATAATTGAATGTGAAAAAATAATTAAAAAGTACCTTTGCCCTAAACACACCTGGAGGTCAAGGGTTTCAGATCGAACCACTGGCTCTACATAGAATTATATATGTTATGCATAGAATTAAATCTCATTTTACAAACTTTACAAAAATATATAAATTTACATTAAATAACTTACTTAATTGCAAGTAAATGACCATCTAATATGGTTTGTTTGAGACTTTTGCAGAGCCATTACAATTCATTGAATCCCATATCGACAAATTACCCCTTAGTGCTCCACTAAAGGATTAGCTATGGTAGTCTATAAATATAGCTACACCCCTCCAAATAACATAATGTGTTTATCCTCTTTTAATTAACTTTCCCAATTTAGCTTCCCAAGATACAGTTCCATAATTGTAAAAAGGACAATCTTCTTCTAATGCATACCCACCTAAATCTAACCCCAATTTCACTAGTCTAAATGCACCACCAACCGTGATTCTTCAGCAACTACAGGACTTGGAGATTTTGAACCCTCCATATCCAATTCAATCTAATTTGGAGAAGCATGATCACAACAAATATTGCATGTTCCATACAGATCTTGGTCATACCACAGGAGAATGTTTCCAACTGAAAAAATAAAT
Source organism: Echites panduratus (assembly GCA_035221335.1). Lineage (NCBI taxonomy): Eukaryota > Viridiplantae > Streptophyta > Magnoliopsida > Gentianales > Apocynaceae > Echites > Echites panduratus. The sequence continues at coordinate 14,487 of JAWZTD010017034.1, read as the reverse complement.
TGAGTTTGCAATCAAACGTGGTCAATTGAAACAATATATTGGCCTTGTCAAAACAAAAAACGCTTCATCAGCCCCTTCTCCTAACCAGCGTCCTCCTAAGGTCATTGATGTCATCACTGGTGTTCACTCCACGATGGAAGTTCAACCTCAAAAGAAATTGAAACTTGAACCTTCCAAGATAGTTAATTATGAGGTCCCATTGGTCATTTCCTTGCTTATTGCTGATTGTCTAGTCAAACGCATCTTGGTTGATACTGGCAGTTCTGCTAATATTTTACATTTTGAAGCTTCTACCAAGATGGGTTTAAAGGATGAAGATATCAAGACCTCCCGCATCCCATTGGTTGGTTTCTCTAGAGACACTGTGTACGCACTTGGTACTTGTACATTACCTGTCCAGTGGGGATCTCCTCCTCATCCGATTTAACAAAATGCTAAATTTATTATAGTTGACTCACCTTTAAGTTACAACATAATTTGGGGAAGACCTGGATTAAATCTTATGCAAGCTCATGTCAGCACATTTGCAAATAAGCTTGTCATCCAAAATTCAACTGGATCTATTGAAATTCATGGTGATGTTCAAGCAGCTCACACTTGTTATAAAATGGAAGTCGCCTAAGCAATGCTTGATCTTAAAATGAAAATGCGAGTGGAATCATCTTTGGTGATTTGAAAGAATTTCATTCATCATCTAAATATCCAAAGAGAACCATCACCATCGGCCGTAGTCTTCCCGTTCGTCTCAAACATGCTCTTTTGGATCTACTTGCCAAGTATCAACATGTTTTTGCCTGGTCAACACAAGATTTGGGAATAGTTCCAAGAAATTTTGCAAAACACTGATTGGGCATCCCCAATAACGATCCACCAGTCATCCAAAAATGACTATTCTTCTCCACTGAAAAACAAAAGGCCATTCAAGATGAAGTATCAAATCTGTTACAAGCTAGAATTTTCGGCCGAGATCAATTTTCTACTACTGCTGGGTATTCACTTCTTTCCTTTCTGGACGCACATAAAGGATATCACCAGATACAAAATGGCAGTTCAGGATGAAGATGAAACCGCATTCACTACTTCCAAAGGCGTATTTTGCTATAACAGAATTCCATTTGGTCTTAGAAATGCAGGTGCTAATTTCCAAGACATTGTCAACCGAATGTTTGCATTGCAATTTGGAAGAAATGTTGAAGCTTATATCGATGATATCCTTATCAAATCAAGAACATATGCTAATTTTTTGGCTGATCTTGAAGAATCTTTCCAGACAATATCCAAATTTGGACTCAAGATGAATCCCAAAAACTGTTCTTTTGCACTGGAACTTGGTAAATTTTTGGGTTACATGGTTTCTCGCCGAGGAATCAATGCAAATCCTTCCAAGATACAAGCTTTACTCAGTATGTAATCTCCATCAAACATTAGGGAGGTTCAAAGATTAACTGGACGGATTGCAGATTCTTGTCAAAATCAGGAGAAAAGTCCTTGCCCTTTTACCAGGTAATCAAAAATTCCAAACATTTTCAATGTACTCCAACTTGTGAAGATGCTTTCCAAAAGCTTAAGAATGCTCTAGGATCCCCAATTATCCTAGTCTCACCAACAAACGGTGAAATTCTCCAGTTATATATATCAATCTCACAATATACAATAAGTTCGGTTTTATGTGCCTTAAGAGGTTCAAACATAAAACCAATTTATTATGTGAGTCATGTTCTACAAGGTCTTGAGTCCCGATACTCACCCTTGGAAAAACATGTTTTAGCATTAGTCATTACAACAAGAAAGTTAAAACCATACTTTCAATCTCATACAATTCAATTACTTACTAATGCTCCTATTAGGTAAATTTTGCACAAGCCAGATATTGCTGGTAGTTTAATGAAGTGGGCTATCGAAATCTTAGAGTTTGATATCCAGTATCTTCCTAGAAAAACAATAAAAGGTCAAATTCTAGCCGATTTCATTTTGGAATGCACCTTACCCAGATCATCCCAAAATTCGTTGTTACCTAATACATCCACTCCTCCTTTATAGGATTGTTGAATCTCATATGCAGATGGATCGGCTAAAGGTGCTGGCTTCATTTTGCTTAGCCCCGAAGGTACCAGATTCACATACGCTTTGAAATATGGTTTTCCAATCAGTAATAATGAATCTGAGTATGAAGCTTTTTTAGCAGGACTTCGAGTTCCCGAAAACCTTCACCTTAAAAATTTAATTGTAAGAACGAATTCTCAACTTCTAGTAGGATATGTCAATGGTGAGTATGAGGCAAGAGAAGACAATACGGAAAATATCTTGCATTGTTCATAAACATTTTTCCAATTTTGAATACCTACGAGTTGAACATGTCCCTCGTACACAAAATTTTGATTCTGATTTTTTATCCAAATTTCAATCTGGGACTTATTTGGATGGTCTTTGTATTGAGCCATGACAAAAGAAAAATATTGACTATATTTCTATTTTTCCAGCCGATATTGCTTCATCATGGATTACTCCCATTTTTCAAAACATTACTGATCGTACCTTACCAGAGGATAAAATTGAGGCAGGCAAACTTCATACTTCTTCATCTCGGTATGTCATTATGAATAATCAACTAAACCGTAGCATTTTCTTGGCCTCTTTTAAAATGTGTATCTCCTGATAAAAATCAATTACATTCTCAGAGAAATACATGAAGGTATATGTGGTTCTTATATTGGCGACCGATCTCTAACAAGGAAAATAATGTCAATTGCAAAAAATGTCAATTGCATAACAATGCCATCTTCCTCAGACAGAATTACATTCAATGAGCTGTCCGATTCCTTTTTGTCAATGGGGAATGGATCTTTTGGGCCCCTTTCCAAAAGCTTCGAGTGTGAATTTCTTGTTGTGGCAATTGATCTTTTCACCAAATGGATAGGCTCGACCCTTAGCTTCCATTACTTCCAAAAAGGTAAAAGATTTCTTTTGGGATTAAATTGTTACCCGTTATGGTATCCCTACTGTTCTTATTACCGATAATGGAAAACAATTTGAATATGAAGAATTCACTGAATTTTTGCCAACAACTACACATAGACCATCGGTTTACTTCTATTGCACATCCTCAAACTAATGGTTTAACGGAAGTTGCAAATAAAATTATTCTTCAAGGTCTAAAGAAGCATTTAGATTCAGCTAAAGGTGAATGGGTAGATGAAATTTCTAATGTTCTATGGTCTTACCATACTAAACCTAATGCCCGTACAAATGAATCTCCTTTTAATCTGTGTTTTGGAACGGATGCAATGCTCCCTGTTGAAATTGGAAGCTTATCCACCAGAATCTACCTTTTCAATGCTCAATGGAATGACCAAAAGCTAACTGAAAACTTGATATTTCTTGACGAAGTTCATTACCGAACGTTTGCCCCTGAACTGGTTTACAAAAAGAAATTTACAAGCTATTACAATAAGAAGGTTTGGCCAAACCCATTGAAGGTTGGTGACTTAGTTTTTCGCAAAAATGAAGTTAGCAGACAAGACTCAACTAGAAAGCTTGATCCAACCTGGGAAGGACCATTACATAATAGCAAAGTATAATCACAATGGTTGCTATCGGAAAACATGGATGGTAATGAAGTTGCCCGCACTTGGAATGCAATGAACCTTAGAAAATTTTTTCCTTAATTCATTGTAGTTACACCGATCCTTTTCTGTATTATGATAATTCATTTTATCTTTGATCCAACAGTCATCCCCGCACTTGTATCAATTATCCATTTCGTTTGTAAATATTTTTTCTTCTTATTTTGTATTATCATCTTTAAATTTGGACGATCCTCTTTGTATCTGAATCAACCATCGTCTAAATACTTGTATTCTTGTTTTGTAAATGGCAGTTCTATTTTTCCTTTTGTATTCAATCTATATTACTAATGATATATTGGTGTTATCACCTATTTAACTTTTTTCATAAATTCCTTTCAATAAATTTTTAAGTACACATCCTATCAATAGGAGTATATAGCATATTACATTCCATAAGAAAATACAAAAATAATAACATCATTCATTACAATAATCCATAAATTTCATATTTCAGTACTAAACTCTCATGACTTTGCATTTGAAATATATATAAATCATATGGAAGGCTCAATTGGAGAATCGTCTGCATTCGTGGCGAAGGATCTAGCTCCTGAATAAGCTGAACATCTACTTGCTGCATAGGCTCATCTATTGGCTCTTTCGGTGTAGTAGTATGAGCGATGCTTCCTTCTTCAGTATTAATTGGCTCAGATGATTGATCTTCACCCCCCCGATCCTTTCCTCTTCCGCTCCTTCTTCATCCGATTCCTCACTTTCTGATGGAAATGATTTGTTCATTTCTTTGAGATTAAAAGTTTCTTCCCAAGGAAGGGGATAAACTTTCTCCGATTCTAAAAATGTATTAATATCGGACGAAGGAGTATACTCATTTATACCTTGAGATCCGATGTCTTCTAACATTAACTGAAATCCAACTTTCACATCTTTAAATGTCACCCGATCCCACGTATTCTTACATCGCTCAGACTGCCAAAAATTTTCCAACACTTTCTATTGCGCCAATTCTAATAGATCTCCATTTTCATCTTCATAGCGAGCATTCACTTCCACAGCCATCCTCTGCCAGTTTCTGCTCAACCTGATTTCTTCATCCAGTCGATTGTCCAATTCTCGTCTGCGGTCTGATTGCTTGCCGATGGTTTCTATATGACCCTTATTTTTGTCCACAAGCTTTGCAATCTTAACTTCATTTGCTTTATTTGTTTCATCTTTTGTTCACTTTCTTTCTCTACTTCACCTATCTCCTTTATCGCTTGTTCTAAGCACTTGAAAACTTCAAAATTTGTTACCAGTGCCTACAATTATCAAATGTCGTCAATACCACAAACATATACATGTTTAACACAAATTTAAATCTTATCAGAATTAAATTTTTACGTGCATATTTTGCAAATACCAGTCATTGAAGAGATCCCCGATCACTCTACTGAAACTTACTAATGCATGTTCCAAAACATCTTTAGCATTCTTCAAATTGGATAGCCGATCATTTTCTTTGATCGACCATCCTGGTATATGAAGGGGATTTTCTTCATAAACCTCTCGGGGTTCTCTGATTACTCCTTGGCCTTTTTTCTCCTAGTCTCTTCTACCATTGGCTGATTTCTTTTTTGTCTTGAAGGCGATGGTACATTATAGACTATTACCACATCAGTAGCTTCCCTTGTCAATCGTGACTCTTCGGCATCCATTGAACTTCGCAATAATTTTTCTCCTTCATTCCGCTTGGCTCTTTTAGCTTTTGGAGCTGCTTTGCTACCCTCAACTTTTTCTTTCCCCTTGTCCATTGTAGTTCCTTGAGCATCGGTCATCTTCCTTTTTTTCTCTGCAAACATTCCATTAATATAAAATACATTATTGTTACCTGTTAGAAAGTTGTAACTTTTATCCACAGGAACGTCATGCACAATTTGATAATTAGGCACCATACTGGATACTCTTTTCTTAGCTCCGACCTTTGCGAGTAGATTCTTTCCCAGTTCTTTTCCTATAAACATAAAACAAAGTATCTGTTAGTGTAATACTTTTATTACTATGGGCAACATAAGTTAATAAAAGTTATCACATACTTTGTTCGATTATGTTCAATTCGTGCGGATCCATCAACCCCCCCACTGTCAATACCTTGTTTGACGAATTTTCATAACGTACACTTCAATAAAAAACCAAAATTTTCCAACATCAAATAACCACTACAATCTGCTCCTTCTAAATTGGGATTTCTGTTATTCACCGATTTGGCTTTATTCTATTCAAAATCAATTTTTGACAAGCTCAAATGTTTTAGGTAAATATAGTCTTGTTTCCAATTGTGAATTGATGCTTGTCCTTGCAGAATAGTTGTGCCTGATGACTTCTTTTGGGCATAGAAAAATCCTCGACCTTCCTCGGATTTATACTTCTGGCAAAGCATGAAGCGTCGTCTCCACAACTCCAAGCTGATTCTAACACCACAAGCTCGGCACATTAAAATAAATGCCACTGTGGCTCTAATGACATTTGGGTTTAGTTGTCCTAACTGAATGCCAAAAAAAAAAACATAATATCCAAGAAAAGAGGATGAATCGGTACTTGCAACCCTGCTTTAAAATGTGCCAAATAAGTAGTTTGAAAACCTTTTGGTGGCAGCCTAATACTAGTGTTTACTCCGCCGATCCTCAGCTCACAATCACTCAGCAAGTCAAATGCCTCCCTTATTCCCCTGGCATTACTAAACTTACATTCAATACTTTGATACTGAGGCAAACGAGCATTCTCTCCTTCATCGAATGCAGGATCGGTCATATCCTTGTGCTCCTCTGCAAGTTTATTTAACGGTGGCCAATAATCCAGATCGATCCTACTCAATTCCTCATTTATGTAGAAATAATCAATAACTAGTTCCACAGAGCTTACACTCAATTCTCGATCCTCAGACACTGTCTCACTCCCAGACATCTTTACAAACAGAATTCTAAAAAACAAAAAGATAAAGAAATATCAAAATACCTTTGTCAGCAGCCACAGATATAAAATCTTCAAGAACAAGAACAACACTACAAAATAAAATGAAAATTACCAGTTAATATTCCAGAAATGCCAAAAATTCTTCACCTTCACACACCACCGTATTACTAAACACAGTTTTGGTAACTAATATGACACTATTATGCTTTCTCCAATTCTTCTTTGCTGCAAGCTTCATTTCTTGCTGCTGTCGAACAAGGTCTCCAAAACAAAAGATTGCAAATGGTAAAGCTTTTTTTGGCATAAACCCTACATTTGTTCTTTATGGTTTCGAGAAATGTAACAGCCAAAACGTGCAATTTAAATCTAACCGTTAGATTTACTCAAATCTCAATAACAGGCAAATGACGGGACACACATTTAATAGGAGAGAGAATAAGTGAATCCAACTTTCGACTATTATATTAATTATTAAATACCCGCTTCTCTCATTATAAATAGCCGATCCTCCTTCAAATACATATATATATATATATATATATATATACCATTATACACATTTTAGGCCGATTCTTCCCAATTGATCAAATGACACATTTTGTATTTCGGCCCATTCTTAAAAATAGTCCTAAACCGAACATCTTAATTATTGGCCGATCCATCTTAACCGTCCAATTACTTTGCATCATTTATTAAGCATCTTTAAAAAAAAAATTTTGGCAAGTCATATAACAAATAACCTTCTTTTTTTGCAAAAAAGAAAGGGCATATGATACACTTTGGTGTATTTACACCCAATATATAAACAACAACATTACCTTTTTTATATATGTTATGCATAGAATTAAAAGTCTCATTCTACAAACTTTACAAAAATATATAAATTTACATTAAATAACTTGCTTAATTGCAAGTAAATGGCCATCTAATATGACTTGTTTGAAACTTATATAGAGTCATTACAATTCATTGAATCCCACATCAACAAATTATACCCCTTAGTGCACCACATCGACAAAGTAATACTATAAATCAATATTATTAGTGCCATGATATGGACCATTATTGTCACAAACGATGAACAAATGAAAAGGACTTTGTTCAAAATCTGTAACCTATCCTTACTAATACTCTTTATATGTTCTCCAATTTTTAAATTTCAATATTTGAACTCATTCTTTTAATTCTCATTTTAAATCGTTATTGGTATATATTTTAAAATTATATTTTTACTTTTTAAGGATATTCATCTTTTAGGGGTAATTCTTGTTTTAGGAATATGAGATAGAGTTTTACTGAAATAATAAAAAGTGATACACAAATAAAATGTGTAATAGAAGATATGGACCAATCTTTCACTTGAAAAGCATGTCATGAATGGGAACCTCCAAAATGAACAAAAACCAGGAAAAAAAACTTCATTGTTACTATTTATAAGTTACTAGATGGTATTTTGTCAAAATTAAGATGAAATTTTTTTTTCCTTTGATTTTGATCAAACCAGCAACATGGATTAGAGAAAATAAAGAGATAAGGATAATATAACAAAAAATCAATAAAATATATAATAAATTAATAACAATATTTTATATTTAGTGAAAAGGAAAATTGATTCAAATGACCCGGAAATAATGATGATGAGCAGAGTAATAATAATGGTCAAATTAAGCATCTCTCGATATGAAAAGAGGAAAAAACAAAAGAGTACCAAAATGTTGAGCAAAAATATCATTTCACATTTTTTTTAACTTTTGAAATGTGATAGAAAAAGAAAAAGACAAAAAAGAAAAAAAAGGAGAAAGAAAGAAGAAGCAATGTAGAGAAAATCTCATCGCATAGGAAGTCCAATTATTTCGATTTCCCAACTTCACGTGATACTCCAAATCATGATAACTTCACTTGAATCTCATCACTTGCCAATTATTTCGATTTCCCAAGTGATAACTCTTTTGCTTGATCACTTGGGAGTTATTGGGAGTTCAACAACAAGAAGTTACCAGAATGGATCTTAAAAGACTGGTTTGCAATATCTCTTCCTTCATCTACTCATTCGCATGGTAATCTGAACTGAATCTTCTCTCTTTGGGTTTTGTTTAACTAACTAAAGAATGAATGGTTACATTAGAAGTCCAAAAGTTCAATATTTTCAGAATTCTGAGGTATATTAGTTCATGGTGTGAACTTGATCATAATATTCACTATGGAAGAAATTTCAGGTTGCTCAGCAAAAGTACTGCAAAAGAAATTGGTGGCAAAAGTAGGGCTTCCAATATTCCCTTTGCTGACCCTATTTCTATTCCTAAGGAGACTGATCATGTTCTACGACTTCACAGCATGGATTTTCATGATCAGAAGAATGATGAAAAAGGATTAGTCCATAAATTTGAGACATCACGTGATGTTCATCAACTTGTGCATCATCCCTCCAGCTCATCCTCTCACATAGATCACATGGATGATGGATCCATTAGCCACTCTTTTGGATGATCTGAAGCTGGCAAAACGATGTCCATCTACTTCCCTAACAGAAATCCTTCATGTGTTCTCCGATTAGTAATTTCCGATATTTCAACTCATTCTTTTATTTCTCATTATAATTCTTGGTATATATTTTAAATGGATATTTTTACTTTTTAAGGATAATTCATCTTTTATGGGTAATTTATCTTTTAAGAATACGAGTTAATATACATAAATCAAATGTGTAATAGAAGACATAGACCAATCTTCCGTTGGAAGCATGCTTTGAATGGGGTTGTTGAAATAGATTTTTATGTAACATAATGGAATTGGAGAGAACCTCCAAAATGGACAAAAACGTGGGAAAAAAAACTTTATTATTTATAAATCACTAGATCTTATTTTTGTTAAAATTAAGTTAATATTTTTTTTTCCAAAATATTCCTATTATATTTAGTGAGAAGAAAAATTGATTCAAATGACTTATATATAATAAGGAGGAGGGTAATAATAATGATCAAATTAAGCAACCACAATATGAAAAGAGGAAAAAACAAACGTGTACCAAAATGTTGAGCAAAAATATCATTTCATTTCATTTTGATTTTTGATATATGATAGGAAAAAGAAAAAGACAAAAAAGAAAAAAAAAAACAAAGAAAGAAAGAAAGAAAAAGAAAAAGAAAAAATTTTGATTTTTGAAGTTTTTCTTCCAATTAAACTTTGTCATAACATATAATTAAGCACCACGGGCCAAGTAGACGTGAGAGACATGGTAAATAGGAGAAAAAGTACAGCCTCTCACCAACTCCGTATTTCTAAAATTTTGAGTAAAAGGATTTACACCATTAACCTAACGAAAAGAGGAGGAGATGTTTGGAGTCATCCCAATTGAATGCCCGGTTTCAAGAGACATCTTTCGAACGATTCTTAATTTGGGAAAAAGGCAGAAGGAGATCACCAAGAAGATTGGGTCGACCACAAGTTTTTCTTCAAGAGAAGGCTACCAATTAAACAACCGAAGATCTAGATACAGAAGCAGATCTGCTTGAAAAAGAAAGACCATCACCTTTTTGATGGAAGGGATGGTAAAGTATTATTATTCAAAGACTTCCAAGGAGAAAGAAATTTGCCAAGCATATGAAGACATTGATATGTGTGGTAAGTATGTCTTCATAAGAAGACATTGATATGTCCTACATGATTCTCTTCTTCATGTAGGACTTGAAAGATCTAACCTTTTAACGATAAAACATAATTCACAGTAAAAAAGAAAGAGAAGAAATTGTTCGCTGATAAAGTTAGTTTCTTGATTGTTTTTCATTTAAAATGTTTGATAACCATCCATTTTTCTTCTTGAAGATTAAATCTTTGCATAAATCTAAGAGGAAATATCCATTCTTCTGTGATGTGTCAAGAAAAGAAAAAGAAGAAGAATCCATTTTTAGTCCATAAATACAAATATTTTCAATGAATACAAACCTTTCTTCTTTGAAGAGATTTAATCTTTAAATAGATTTAATATGAAAATATGTTCTTTTAATATAAATCTATGTCTAATATGATAAGAAAAAGGAAGGAAAGAAGAAGAAGAGAAATCTGGTTTTGGATGCAAGTTGAAGATTTTAACAGATGAGAAAGACTAAAAAAATATTGTTGAGGTTTGTATTGTTCACCTTTATTGTAGACTTGTCAAAAAAAAAAAAAAAAACTCTCTTAGATATTATTTGTAAAGGGAAGATTTGTACTTTTGATTTCTCAACTTTTTTTTCTTTTTCATCTTCCACCAATTTTTTTATGATTTTGGCCCATATTGATTTATTTTAGTTTTTCTGGTAAATTACTTATTATTTTTTTTATAGAATTTATCCAAATGAAAAGAAAACATGCATTGAGAAGTTTTAAGACCGATAAAAAAGGAAATTTTAGGAATTTTAAAAATTTAAATTGTTATTTTTTATCCACTATCTTTTTATCTTTTACTCTATTGGTACAAAAGTATCTATCTTCCTTTATAAAACTTATAAGTGTGACCAAAATTTGAAATCACAACTTATAAAATGACACAGTATATAAAATTGTCAATTCAAGAAACTGCTTAACGCATTTGACTTAATAAAATTTACAGGTGATGTTGATTGAACTAGGAAATATTCGGTAGTATTCAAGATTCAATATATTTTCCTAAAATTGAATTCTATTTCTAGTTAGTTTGGGTCAGGTTCACTAAAGTAGGATAAGTTCTATTTTGCTAAAATTGAAAGTGAGTTGAGTTGATTACTTAATTTGGAATGATAACAAGATTTGGGAAATGGTAAGACAGATCTAGCAGATTTCCTCATCCTGGAAAAGCTTATATATAAACAAGGTTTATTCATTCACGAGTCACACATGGAAGTTGAACACATTTCCATTACAACGAAAGGTTTTAATTTTAAGCAAGGAAATGCTTAAGCACACTTCAAAAACTAGATTTGCTTTGAAGTAAAGCCTGATGGTAGGGAAGGGAAAATTCAGCAAGGCCAAATTACTAATTCACTTGGAAAAGGATTTTCTCCTTTTCTAAATATGCCAAATGAGAAGTTGAAAGTTAGGAATTTGAAAAAAATCTTTCATGAATTTATCCGCTTTTGTCTTATCAGCTTCAACATCTTTCAGGGCAGAGACAATAGGGCTCTGTTCATCAACATCCCTGACAAAGGCGTTGTGGATCTCAGAATCAGTACTCTTCTTACTATTAATGGAATCTCCTTGAGTAATTGGATAAGCATGAGTTGATGCCCCCATAGATTTGTCTTCGGCAACACCTTCAAAATCCTTGAACTGGCTAGCATCTGCTGGTGCCACTCTAATTGCCTCTGTCATACTTGCAACCTGACATTAACACAAATCGTATGTATATACATGGAAACAATTAATATTCATCTAACTTGGAATGCATAATAATTAATGATGCGTACCATGGCCAGGGAGAAGATCACCGTGATAAGAACCAAAGATGAAGAAGATGCCATATTACAGTCAGCCTTTGACGACAAGGAGGAGGAGGAACCTTTACCTAACTCCAACTATCCAGTAGTACTGAGTAAGTTGCTAACACCTTGATCAGTAGTTGCTATTTATAGACCCAAAAACATGTCCATATACAGATAAGAAATACAGTTTTGGTATGACGTTGTGATTGCTATGCTGTTGTAAAATAATGGGGTGAAATTATTGATCAGATTTTTTTTTTGTCACAATTTCTCATATCTACATTATTGGTGCCAAAATGGACAAGTGAGAAGGAAACTGGAAGGCATTGCCATAAGATATACTCCTTTCATCTAGAATTGGATGTTTCAGTTTGATTTGCAGGCATTAAAAAAAAATTCAGTATAATTAGTTTTAATATTGCAATGTCATTTTTCTTAATAAAAGTTTAACTAAATTAGAAAATAAAACATTCAATTCCATATAAAAAAAGTAAATCCTTTATTTGAAATTAAATGTTTTCATTTCTATTTTGAATTGTTCAAAATTAAAATGTCTCATTCCTTAAAATAGGTAGATTTTTAATCTAAACTTTAATTAACAACATTCTTACTTTAAAGAATTTACATCCATTTGCTTAATGGTGATATTGGTGGCTCGATCCAGTGGCGAATCCAGGATTGGTGGGGAGGGGGGGTCACAATTATAAATAAAAATTCACAAATGAACATAGAAAATTATAATGCATATTCATTAAATATTAAATATAAGATGTCATATTTAAATTATGCACACATGGTAGAAAATTATATTATATATTCAATAAATATGTTTTTCGAATATTCTTTATTTCCTCAACATTATTAACGATACTATAAAAACAAGGTTTTAGACCACAATCAGTAACAATTTATTCCATGACATTTTGATTAGAATCTTCTTTAATTGGGTCACTTTGATTAACTTATTTTGTAAAAACACTAGTACAACCTTCATTTTGATTATGTTGAAATTCTATGTGAACCGTTTAGTTCTCGTAACAAATTTATCCATATATGATGTATTAAAAGAATAAAAATTTGAAATTAATGACTCACTGTAATCAAATAATAATTGTCATAAATCACAACAAAATCAAAACACCAAGTAAAATAAAATAATATAAAACTAACTCAGTAATATATTCTAAAGCACCAAGTGAAATAAAAGAAAATAAAACTATCCCAACTATAAAATATTTCAAAACATCAAGTGAAATAAAAGAAATAAAAATAACCTAGCAAACTAATGCTCTGGAAATTTGAAGGGAGGACGAAACTCGGAGGAATACTCTAGAAATTTGCCGAGCGAACGAAACCAAGGTGAAGAGAAAAAGGGTTTTCTCAAATCTTCGGGCAAACGAATGAGAATTGAGAAAAAAAAATGGAATAAAAAATAATATAAGATGAAGTTGGCAGATAATTTGGAAAGTTAGAAATATTGACCAACAAATAACTTTTTTAATTAATTTTCTTTTATAATATGATATAATAAGGAAAAAAAATTTATTAAGTTCAAATCATTCTTTAAAATTTAATTGAATAGTGATTAATAAAAATTTTTTAAAAAATTTATTGGAATCTAATAAATCTTTTGATGACAAAATAATATATATAATATATACTAATAAAGAAAATTTTAAAACTATTAGATCAATTTTATCACAAAATCACATATTATTATATTTATATATTTCAAAATTTAAGGGAGGTCCATTGCCGCCGCTGACAGCTTACTGCCTCCGCCACTGGAAATAGAAGATATTAAAAGCTATATGACTTTAATTGAAAATTAAACAAAATAATTTTTTCCCCCCAAATTCACTTAAACCGTCAGTTGAATTAGTCAAATTCATTCTTCTTCTACACTCATGTATTCTCTCATAGATGACAGACTTACACCTCTCCCTCTTCGACACTTGACTCGGCCTCTCGTCTCTCTCACTATTTCACGAGTCATGAAGTCTGACCGTCAATCACTCATCAGTGCGGTATTATCTCTGCTATGTGTCGTCCTCACTACTACTATTTTAGCGAACCTTTTCAGTCAATTTGATTTTTTTTTTTGAACTTTCTTTTTTCTTCTTCACCATTTCGCCTCAGAAGAAGATGTTAGTAGACATGTAAATTTCGTGCCTGCCTTCGTCTCTGTCACTGTCACTACTACTATTAAACTAAGGTTTTTTTTTTTTAAATAAAAGCCAATTGGTGATGGCGATGGTGAGGCAGACCCCTACCCATTTATTGAAATGAAGATTAAACGATACAAAAAAGATTAGGTAATAATTGGCTATATAATCAAGTGTAGAGAATTTTTCCAACTACCAGATATAATTATTTCTCACCATTGTTAAACCCATCCGTATGGAAAAAAATTTCCAAATCTCCAGTGCAATGTTACATGTCTGAAACAAATGATCCATTGTCTCTCCATTAAGATTACAATGACATCTTGAAACCATATTAAACCCCATCTTGCATAA
>JAWZTD010017013.1:0-20796 GCA_035221335.1 Echites panduratus | reverse complement strand
TTTTTTTTTTTTTGAAATAGCCGTTGGAGAGATCCGTTGCTACAGTGCGGGCCGGGCTACAGTGCGGGCCGGTCCGGTCCGGGCTACAGTGCGGGCCGGTCCGGGCTACAGTGTCGGGTCGAGGCGGGCCCGGGCCGGGCCAATTTTTTTTTGAACCGTCCGGGCTTTTTAGACGGGTTGGGCCGGTCCGGGCTTTTTTACTGTTCATCGAGGGCCGGGCCGGTTTTTGACGAGTCGGGCCGGGCCGAATTGCAGGCCGACCCGGCCCGTTTGCCACCCCTATTAATTAGACAATTCTAACTTGAACATTCTCTCCAAGCATATTCAATCTTCCATACGTCTTGAGTGACGTCTACTAACATATAATGACTACCTAATAAATAGTGAAGGATTAATTTCTTATCGTTAGAACCATATTGTAACTGCCGTGCATTTAGTGCCCGTTTGGCCTAGCTTTTAAAGAGCTTAAAAGTTAGATTTTGGCTTTTCTTAAAAAAAATAGCTTATAATAAAAAGTTGAAAGCTGTTTGGTCAATTTTATTTTAATTGGCAATAGAAATTAATTTTAACTCTTTAATATTAATTAGACAATTCTATCTTGAATATTCTCCCCAAGTATATTCAAGTTTCCATAAGTCATGAGTGACGTCTAGTAACATATCATGACTCAATAAATAGTGAAGGATTAATTCGTTATCATTAGAACCACATTGTAATTACAGTACATTTAATCTCTCCATTTATATTTTTATTAAGTAATCTCCTTTACTTAATCATATGTCTAATTCTATTTAATTGCTTGACTATTCGAGAAACATAAATTGAATTTATTTAAATGACGACCGTATGAGATTTATTGTATTTATAATTGATTCATATGCCTAGAGATTAGGATATCATAAATACCTTTTTTTCACGTAGATCGATAATGAAAATAGGTCCTCAGGTATTGCATCTCTAGATCGTTTACACGAATCTCCACAGACAATGACTTTTGAATGTGTCACTACACATAAAGAAAAATAACGATTGTTTTGAGTAAATGTTATTCAGTCTATTTTGGCTAGGGTTTATAAAGATATATTTATAAACTCTCAAGACCTAATCCTAATGGGCTAAACCCATTAGTTTGGCCTTTTCCTATTTATTTTAGGAAAGGGTCAAAACTAAGTCTTTTAAGGATTAATTAATTCATCCAAACCCATAGACCAATAACTTAATTTGAGTTTCAGAGTATACTAGTACTCTATTAATATCAAAGTAAAAAGACCAATGAAATTTTCAGCTTTAATTCTATTGTGTATGATTTTCTAGGTTAATTATTTATTGACAATAGAAATTAATATTTACTCTTTAATATTAATTAGACAATTCTAACTTGAATATTCTCTCCAAGTATATTCAAGTTTTTATAAGTCATGAGTGACGTCTAGTAAGATATCATCACTATCCAATAAATAGTGAAGGATTAATTCCTTGTCATTAGAACCGAATTATAATTACCGTGCATTTAATTTCTGCACTTATATTCTTATTAAGTATTCTCAATTACTTAATCATATGCCTAATTCTATTTAATTGCTTGACTATTCGAGATACAAAAATTTAATTTATTAAAATCACGATCAAATCAGACTCATCGTATTTGTAATTGTTTCCATTGCCTGAAGATTAGGATAGCATAAATACCTTTCTTTCATGGAGCTCAATAACGAAAATAAGTCCTCAGGTATTGAGCCTCTAAATCGTCTACACAAATCTTCGCAGACAATAACTTCTGAATGTGTCCCTACACAAAGAAAAATAACGATTGTTTTGAGTAAATGTTATTCAGTCTATTTTGGTTAGGGTTTATAAAGAGATATTTATATACCCTAAAGGCCTAATCCTAATGGCTAAACCTATTAGTTCGGAATTTTCTTATTTCTTTTCGGAAAAGACCAAAACTAAGGGTGTGATTGTTTACACCATTCTCCCTCACATTCTCCATCCAGTATGGAAAATGTATGTGTCAATTGAAGTCCCTTTTTTGTTCAAAAACCAAAAAATTTGATCCATCCCATTTTAGATGGATGTTTTAATTCGAGTTTAGGTCTAATTTTTAGTTTTTGAGCAAAAAATGGACTCTAATTTAAAGTTGTATTTTACTGAATTAGATGACACTATCCAAATGGATGGTTAATCCAATCAGGCCCTAAGTCTTTTAAGGATTAATTAATTAACCAATTAATTAAATCATCCAAGCCCATAGACCAATAACTTAATTTGGGCTTCAGAGTATACTAGTACTCTATTACTATCAAAGTAAAAAGTTCAATGTCATTGTAAGCTTTAATTCAATTACGTGTGACTTTCTTGGTTCATTATTTATTGGCAATAAAAATTAATATTAATTAGACAATTCTATCTTGAATATTCTCCCCAAGTATATTCAAGCTTCCATAAGTCATGAGTGACGCCTAGTAACATATCATGACTCAATAAATAGTGAAGGATTAATTCGTTATCATTAGAACCACATTGTAATTACAGTGCATTTAATCTCTCCATTTATATTCTTATTAAGTAATCTCTATAACTTAATTAGATGTCTAATTCTATTTAATTGCTTGACTATTTGAGAAACATTTTCTCTATAACTGTCTTGGCCAAGAACTTTCTAGTCAAAATAAATCGAATAAATATTAAATTTTAAACTTCACTTATTTAATTATGATGTAATGGATCCGTCACTCACTAATTCGTAACTTCATAATTAAATACAAGGAACTACACATTACCTTGACACTTAACGGAATAAGTGAATATTGTAATAGTGAATTCCAAATACTCAAATATAAGTCTGACGTATCGTATTTATGGTCTAGGGAATATACACACAATTACAATCAATTAGTGAATGACATTATATCATTAATTAATATGTCACATGTTCAAGTCATTTGTCTCTACAAATACTTCTTATGTTTATTCTTAAATAGATTGTGATTCCTATTTTCTAATCTATTAGTATCACCATACTAATATAGGCAATATATATAAGCTGATCTTAACGAATCATTCTTGCCCAAAAAATAATTCAACGATCAGGAACATTTATTTAAGTTATTCATACAAAGAGATAATAACACATTAATTCTTACTCATAAGAATAATATCTCTTAATAAACAATTAAGGATATGAGAAGATAATAAATAAATAAAACACTTTATTTATTAATAAGATAATTACATGATCTAGCTTATACTAATATAACAAAGACCTCTTGCAGATCTTTGAGATATTTTGCATAGAGGTAAAGAGTATGACCTGAGAGATAGATTGAACAGAGCTGCTATCTCTCGAAATCAAAAAAGAAATCATAATGGGCACGCTCTTGGAGATCAACCTCGGGATGATCGTCTTGAACAAACTATGAGTAGAAATATTGAGGTACCGGCGGACCGGAAAGAAAGCACCTAATAACAACCTTGAAGAGGTTGAAGGTCTTGATCCACAAACTGGGGTAGACCTCACTGAACGATCACCCTTCGTGGACAAAATCAGGCTGAGAAAGATGGCCCCTGGGTTCAAACCCCCTTAGATCTATACAAAGTATGACGGAACCACAGACCCACAACTCCACATTTATGAATACGTCTATTATATGGAGATGTTCGAATACCCGGACCATGTAAAATAAGAGCTTTCAAGTTCATATTAACCAAAAAAATTCAATCTTGATTAAAAGGACTTCCAACAGCAAGCATCACAAGTTGGAATTAGCTCAAATACCTGTGAAGAACTGCCAGAGTAGTAAGAGGTGCGAGAAGGACATAAATCACCTCTTTACAATCAAATTGAAGGTCAGAGAGAGCACCAGGAGCTACTACACTCGTTTCAATGACGAAGCTGTAGAAATTGAACACAAGAATGATGCTATATACATCACTGCCTTCAAATAAGGATTGCAAGAGGGTATGCAGCATTGAGACTAGTAGAGGAGGAGGTCCTAACGGTGAAACATATGCAAACTCTTTTGGAGAGGTTGATAAAGGTAGAAGAAAATGGCCATAGAGAAGAAGATTCCCGAATTTATACCTCCTACCTATAAAATTGCACCTCTAGCTGACAAAACTACTGAGACAAAGCCCCAGCGAAAAAACACCTTTGGAACGAGAGATAGGAGGGACGTCCCACCTAAAAGGGACCTCAAGAAAAGAAAAGGAAGACCTTCAATGACCTGATAACCACTCCTCTAAATGCCCCAAGAGCAGAAGTTTTAATGGGAATGGAGAGGAAAAGTTTACTGAGACATTCACGACCTCTGAAATCTCCACTGGCAAAAAAAGATGTGAACAAATTTTGCCAATATCACAAAGATCATGGCCACCTTACAGAAGATTGTTTTGATCTCAAAAAGAAATTGAGAGATTGATTAAAGAAGGTCATATACAAGAGTTCTTAGCTCAAGCATTAGGTTCAGCTAAACAGAGACCTCTTGTAAAAGAAATCAATGCAATTGAAAGGAGGTCCAAAAGTTCAAGAGGTACAAACGTGGAACCTCTTACAGTCTCCCTACAAATAGAAAACTTTCTGGTTAGAAAACTTCTAGTTGATATTGGAAATTAGTCAATGTATTCTATAAAAGGGCATTTGATCAGATAGGACTCCACAAAGATTTGCTGATCAAGACTGATATTGCACTCACAAGCTTCAGTGGTTTAACTACTTATGCAGAAGGGATTTTAAAAATCCCAACTTCAGTCACTCAGGGTGCAAAAAAGAGTAACAGAGGTTTTGGAATGGCTAGAAGTTGATGCATTAGGAACTTACAATGCCATTTTAGGCAGAAAGGGGGTCTTGGACCTGCAGGCAGAGATCTTCCTCATTCATTACTGCATGAAGATCAAGGTAGGACAAGACTGGATCACCCTCAAAGGTCATCAGAGTGCTATTTGATAGAAGGAGATACTTCAATTAAGTCCCAGGTAGACAAACACTCAGCAATAGAGCTATTCGACCTCCCTAAAGAGGATGAAAGGTCAAGAATCCAGGCAGTTGGGAAAGGGGAACGAGTATACCTGAATCCTGAATTTCTGAAAAAGGGAATTAAATTATACGACTCTCTCTTCCATAGAAAACGGAAGGAAAGCTTGTGGACACTCTGCAATAGAACCTAAAGGTCTTTGCCTGGAAACCCACAGACCTATAGGGTATCGATAGAAGCATAGCTAAGCACAGAATTAGTCTACAATAAGGAGGAAAGCCAGTGAAGCAGAAGAAGCAGACCTTCGCTCCTGAGAGAAACGAGGTGATAGCTCGAGAGGACCGAGCTCTCATCGACATAAGAATACTCAGAGAGGTCATATACCCTGAGTGGCTGGCCAATCCAGTAGTGGTCCCCAAGAAAGAAGGCACATGGAGGATTTGTGTAGACTTCACGACCTTAAACAAATACAGCCAAAATGACTCCTACTCACTACCTAGCATCGATCAGATGGTTGACTCCACTACAGGCTACCTAAAGGTTTTGTTTCTTGGATGCTTACAAAGGGTATCATCAAATACCCATGGCACTGGAGGACACAGAGGTCGTAAATATATCTACACCAAGATGCCGTTCGGTTTGAAAAATGCAAGAGCAGAATTTTAGCAAGCTAGGCATAAAATTTTTAAAGCCCAACTTGGCAGAAACATTGAGGTCTATCAGGAAAATATTGTCATCAAGTCTAAGACCTTAGAAGACTTTATTCAAGACATCAGAGAGACGCTCTAAACATTGAAGTCTGCACATATGAAGCTCAATCCAGAGAAATGTACATTTGGAGTCTCAGTAGGACAGTTTCTGGACTTCATGATATCAGAGAGAGGGATTGATGCAAATCCTAACAAGATTAAAACTCTACTGGATATGGAGGCTCCTCGGAGCATCAAGGAGGTGCAAAGTTTAACAGGTAAGATGGCAGCTCTCAATGAATTCTTTAACAAGATGGCTGACAAGGGGCCTAAATTCTATGACATATTGAAGAAACCCACAGGCTTTCAATGGACTGAAGAATGTCAATTAGCCTTCACCAAGTTAAAGGAGTTCTTAGGAGAACCACCTCAACTAGTATCTCTGCAGGACAGGTAGGAGCTCTTAATGTAACTCACTGCTACTGATAAAGCAGTAAGCTCTGTACTCATAGTAGAACGGTAAATAGTACAATTTCCAGTTTTTTATATAAATAGGCTCCTAAGAGGTTTGTTACTCAGACCTCGAGAAATTTTTGTATCTGATCATTATTACATCAAAGAAGCTTAAACTTTACTTTGAGGCTTTCCCCATAAAGGCTTAATGAATTTACTATTAAGGCAAGCATTAGCAAAGCCAGAGCTCTCTGAAAGGACTATGAACCTTGCAAAGCAATCAAAGCATAAGCACTTTCAAACTTTATCGAAGAATGCACCAGAGTGCCCATGGACTAGGAGAAAGCAAGGAAGAAGATGTCTAGACCATGTATACAGATGGCTCAACAGAAAAAGACAATGCTGGAGCAAGCATTATGTTGATCAACCCAAAAGGTGTGAAAATTCCTTATGCAGTAAGGTACAACTTTCCTGCATCCAACAACGAGTCAGAACATGAAGCATTGCTAGCTGGTTTTAGGCTGGTACGAGCTCTACGAGTGCACAAACTTCATGCAAAAGTTTACTCACAGGTTGTAGCAAGTCAAGTTTTAGGAACCTATCAAGCTAAGGAAGACAACATGATGCAGTACCTAGAGAATGTAAATAATTTGACCTCAAATATTGAATATTTCATCATAGAACAGATTCCAAGAAGTCAAAATCTGGAACCAGACATCCTATCAAAGGTCTTTAAGGACCTGGAAAGGACTAAGGGAGAGCTTTTAATTGAATGTTTAGATTCTCCCTCTATATCTCTTGAAAAGAGTTTAGCAATAGAAGATCAGTAGATTGGAGATATCCTCTCTTTAGATATCTGAAGCATAGAGAGCTCTCTGAGGATAAAAAGGAAGCTCGCGAGATTAGAAAATAGGCTCCAAGATATGTGCTCATTGGAGCTGAAGAAGTTTATAGAAGGTCATACACTTGGCCTCTACTCAAGTGTCTGGAAAACTAAAGCAGAATATGTAATCGAAGAGACTCACAGAGGCATGTGTGGATCTCACATTGGATACAAAACAATGGCATAGAAGGTCCTCCAGACATGATGTTATTGGCCATCTATTGTATCAAACATAGAGAAGGTCGTCAAGAAGTGTGAAAGCTGCCAATTGCATGGGAATAAGTCACACAGACCTCCTGAAAGGTATCGTTCAATAAGCACCTCAGTCTCCTTTGATATCTTTGGAATAGACTTCCTTGGACCATTTCAAAAAGGAGTATGGGGTGCACAATCCTAATTGTAGTTGT
Organism: Echites panduratus; assembly: GCA_035221335.1. Taxonomy (NCBI): domain Eukaryota; kingdom Viridiplantae; phylum Streptophyta; class Magnoliopsida; order Gentianales; family Apocynaceae; genus Echites; species Echites panduratus. The sequence continues at coordinate 13,394 of JAWZTD010017013.1, read as the reverse complement.
CGAATACTTCACAAGATGGGTGGAAGCTGAACCCATGGCCTCAACGACCTCATTAAAGGTCCAATCTTTTGTATGGAGAAACATTATTTGCAGATTTGGGATCCCACGAGCTATAATCTCTGACAATGACAGACAATTTATCGGAGAACCCTTCAAGACATTCTTCGAGGACCTAGGCATTGAGCAAAGATTAACTTCAGTAGCTCATCCACAAATGAATGGCTTGGCTTAGGTCGCAAATAGAACCATTCTGGAAGGTCTTATAAAAGGACTAACAGACTAGGAAAAAGAGGGTCAAAAGACCTCTTGGCCACACCAAGGAAAGCTTTTGGAGAAACTCTTTTTAACTTATGCTTTGGTTCAGAGGTAGTACTTCCAGTAAAAGTTGAAGTGAAAACTTTATGACTTACTGAATATAATTCAGTCTTGAGAGAGGGGGAAAGAAGGGCAAACCTTGACCTCCTCGAAGAAGTTAGAAACAAAGCACTGGAAGCCTATACAAGGTACAAAAGGCAAATTACAACTTTTTTCAACAAAAAGGTTAAAGGAAGAAAATTTGCTATTGGAGATATGGTTCTAAAGAAATTTGATGTTGGTAAACAAGGACAACTATCTAAGCTGCAAGAAAGCTAGGAAGGTCCATACATAGTCAAAGAAGTATTTCAAGGTGGAAGCTATAGATTAGTAAACTTGGAAGGTAGACAACTTCTAAGACCTTTTAATTATTTGCCATCTTAAACAATTTCCTACCTGAATTAATGACTAGCTTGAAAGTATACTGCCAAAGTGTTACATCTTTTCTCTTCAAAACTCATTATCATGCTGTCAAAGTACTAGATTCCTACTTCACAAATTTTATTATTATGATGTTCTGCAAGTCTTATCATTGTGAAGGCCTTCTTTTCTACAAGTTAAAGTGCTATAAAGAATATTCTACTGCAAAGATTTCTTCTACAGTTACTGGAATATAGTCAATATGAAAAGTGCAAAAGTGCAAATTTCTTATTTTACAAACATACTAAGGGGAATAGCATGGAGTATTGTGCCGAAAAAAATAGAGAAAGAAAGGAAAGAGGCTCAAAATGAGCACAATTCAATTATTACAACCCGAGGCAAATATAAATAATAATTGTTCATCAAAGTGAAAAACAGAAAAAAAAAAAAAAAATTGAAGCTTCAAAGCAAAGCATTATGAAGCAGAGTGATCCTATTCGGAGCTCTAATAGGTCCAGCAGTTTCAGAGAGAGCTAGTAGAACTTCTAGGGCAGGATCAATAATCTCCACATCATTGGAGGTCCCAGGATCCAAGGAGAGAACTGGAGGAAGGTCACTGGGTCCCCAACAGCTTGACCTGTGTGAATAGACAACAATTCTTATAAACTATTAGAATTTACAACAATTGGAAGTCTGAAAAAGATAGTCAGAAGAGGAAACTATAATTTACTAAGAGCTTTAGTGGCAGGCCTGGTAGCTTTAGCAGCAGTCTAGGAGCAGAAGTCTCAATAATTGAAGTCTCGAAGGAGGTCTGCAAGGTCACTAGAGGAGGAGCCAGGGAATCAATGAGGACTCCCTTTCTGGCAAGTTCAAGATGATATACCGCTCATGCACCTCAGGGTCATGCCTCAAATCAGGGTTAAGCTCATCAAGCTTATTGAACCCTTCAACATACAGGGAAATGGCAACATGCCCAAGCAGCTTCTCTACATACCTCATGAAGCTCGCAGATCAAGAACAGCTGTTAACTTATCACCAGACCAGTCAAGGTCTAGCCCTCAAATATGGCCTTGGTGAGCTTATCCACATGGTAATGCAAGACCTCTTATTTCTTTTGCAACTTCGTAGAAATTACGAAAAGGTCCTTACTCCTCCCTTTAGACTCCTCAAGCTACTGAAGAGTCATTTGGAAGATGTTCTTTGGTCTACAATAGCTCCTCCTTGACAACAAACCAGTCATCCTCAGCTTTCTTGAGCTAATCCTGCACTTTCCTCAGCACTGTCACAGTAGCCCTGCATGAATCCTGGAGGCTTGATATCTCTCTATAAATTTATTATTGGCATTTTGGAGACTACTTACAACCTGCTGGAGGTCATCTCCTTTCATTCTTTGTTGAGCTTTCCTTCTTAGCTGTTCAGTAAGCAAAACATGTTGCTGTAAAAGGTAAAAGAGAAGGATAGGCATTAGACAACAAGTAGAAGTAAAAGGAAAAGAAAGGATGATGAAATAAAGGTTAAGAGACTTATAGATGAATGTAAAGTGGTGAGGTGCTTGGAGGGCTCCTCATCAAACATCTGTTGACCCATCTCTTTGTCAATCGGAGACACACTCTCCAACGAAAAAATTGTGGATGTTGTAACTATAGCAGAGAGTCAGACATCTAAATAGAAAGACTGGGAGACCACTTCTGAATCTTTACTAGGTGATCTGGAGGTACCCAAGACCTAATTTGGTTGGAGCTGAGGAGACTCCAAACTTGAAGAAGCACCTAAAGAGCTCTAGACATACTGGAATTCTATGACAGGTTGCGATAAAAGTTGTAATTATCCTAACAGCATTAGGAACAAGTTGGGTATTGGGAATTTGCCAAAAGGTAGCTATATCAAAAAATAGGGGGTGAATAAAAGGAAGAGACACCCTACCCCCGAGATTGGCCTCATTCAAAGTAAAATACCCATCACGGGGATCATCTGGACTCTCTATAGGTTTCGAGAATACTAAGTCACCATCCCTGAGATTGAACTCATTCCTCAGGCTGTCAAGTCTATAGTCTGGATCAGGGTCAGGAGTTAAGCTAAGGGCATCAATTTCTGCAATGTTCAATAATGGACGGTAGCAGACAAGGTAGCCGGAAGTATATAAACAATCTCCGCAGGAGCAAAAAAGGGATTTTCAACATTAGCAGCCATAAAGTAAAAAGAATACTCACAGGGATCGGTTGGTCGAAGAAAATGGAGGAGAAATTAAAAATTGCAAAGGATCGCAAAAGAGATCTCAAAAGAAACTCTCAAACCCTAGGTCATAACAAGAGTGCTCGGTCGCAGAAAGTATTTCAATCATAGAGAGAAATCAAGAAGATCAAGAAATCAGAAAGCAATGTTGAGTTTTGGTGGATAAGAAAGACTATCTCAATCTATTTATACCTCCAGAATTGAAGGCTCTTGACATAATTTTGGACTTTACCCTCCGAAAATAGAGCTGCAAAATAAAAAAATAGCAATTAGGGCCAAGAGGTACAAGGTCCCAAACGACAACAATTAAATCAATTTGAGCGACCTTTTGAAGGTCTCGAATTTGAAGGGGTGGAACTGTCAGGAAAGTGACGCCGTTCCATTAAAAAGGGATTTTGAAAAGTCAAAGGTCTTTGAATTCAAAAGGGGCTGGTGATGGACAAACACGTAAAACCGGACCAGACTTGAATACCCGACAACCTGATCCAATGAGTAAAAGGTCCAACCTAATTACACTTGGGTCCGGACCTACAGAGGTCTATAAAATACACCTCATGAAGGTCTTGAAAACAAGTCCACGACCTCTGTTCATCTTAGTAAGCTCCACCACTACCAAGTCTGGGATTATATTAGAAATGAAGGTCGCTGAGGACCTCTTCAAGGTTGTTGGACCTAGGCCAAGGTCATTGGATTAGAAAAGGTTTGAGAGAGAGAGGTGGTTCAGTTGGGTAAGTAAGGAAGAAAAAGAAAAAAAGAAAAAAAAAAGGAAGAATGAAAGACAAGAAAAAGAAAGAAAGACAAGACAAAAGAAGAAAGGAAAAAGAATCTCTGACAAAAAACTCTTTTTTAATATATATATTTTTAATAAAAAATTATTATTATTAATAAAGGGGATCTGACATCTCCCTGATATTGCAGCTGAAATTTTGTTTTTTTGTTTTTTAATTTTTTTAAGTGAAAATGATTTGATGCATTGGGTCAAATTTGAATTTAAACGGGTGCGTACATGTGTTGTTTAAATTGACGTTCCAAACTTGTGTCGAAAGTTCTTGAGCTTACTTCCAATAGCCTAATAGAATTTTCCCGGACGCTCAATGTAGAGTAGTGTCCAAAGTCTGAACAATCTAAAAAGAGTATTCTCAACAAAAAAAGATATTAGTCATGGAATTTTGATATACCCAAGGCTCTTCTTAGCCTTGTAAATCGATCCTCCTATAGTGGCAATTTGCTCATTTGTAAGCACATATTCAAAATACCTCTTTTTTGCATATGTCAAAATTTAAGACCATAATAAAATAAATTACGTTCCATCCATGCACAAAGACTTGCCACAAGAATACATTTTGCCTTAGCTAAGGAAGGTAAAATAAATGCCTACTCCATGATAAGATATAAAATACCCTCTTAAACATGTATTTCTTCAATACTCTTAGCTCCAACTTAGAAACCAACATCAACTAGGACGAATCAATGGAACAAATCAAAAGTCTAGAATATCATGAACAATAATCATAAGATCCCATGAGATATCTAAGAAAATAATTGATACCATATAGATGAGATCCTAAGAACATATTTGAAATCTAGCACCTAAGAACATAATAAACATAACACCCGATTTACTTAGTAGACAAATAGAGTAAACTAACAATCATACCTCAAAACATGCTTTCATCTACCCTCTTTGTTTGTTTACCAAAATGAGGAGCATCACAAATTTTATCCTTTTGAAAATGACTTTTAGGAAAACCTCTAACAAAATCATACTTAGAGAATTCACTAAGCAAACTAATACAAATAAGATCATGTCTATGATGCCATAAACAAGATACATCATCAACATCATTCAGCCAAACAGTTCATATCTAAGCAGACAAGATCATCAAAATAGAGTGTGTAAACGTTACCAAATCCATTTTCCAAGAGCTTTATTAACAAAAGAACATAAGTCCTTTATAAAAACAATCTATAAGCCATTATTGCAAAGTGGACAAAGACTTAACAAATTTTATTTGAGGTTCTCAATCAACTATATACTGATAATGATAAAATATACCTTACCTATATTGCCAACTTGAAGAAATTTGCTTTCCTTACTATCACCAAAGGTAACAAAACTCCATCCTTGGGAAAAGACATTTTGAGAAACCATTTTGTATCCTCGAATTTGAATTTTTGATTGAACTTCAAGTATAAATATATCCAAGTAGAAGAGCAAACTTTGGGCCAAATCTTTTAGGTCCTTGAGGGTTAGTGGTGACATGTTCTTTGACTCTCCAAATAGATTTCATTCCAGATTGATTCAATCTTTCTTTTAGCATGACATCTAATAACAACATGACCAATTCTATTACAATATGTGCAACACGCATTTGGCATACTAATAGATGAAACTTTAATGAAGTGATTTCTAGTGTGTGCATGCTTGTGAGTAAGTGAATATCCTAATCCATTTTATCTCCATAGGTCTTTTGAATACCAAGTAGTTTGTCTAAATTTTTCTTTCCACAAGTGAACTTAGAAAGACAAACATTCAAATCGCAACTTTCTTTTTCAATAAATCATGCTCATCAAATAAGTTATCAAGAACATTAACTTTATCTCTAAGCTCATTTTTCTCAATGATAAGGGATTCAATAGAGCATGTAAGCAATTTTTTGTTCTCTTCTAATTCATATAATGTCATCAACAACTTTTTGTTTTCTTCATGAAGATGATTGTTTTCCTCAATTAATTTCTCAACCTTGTTTCTTAAGCTCACATTTCTTTTGTTTAATTTCTTAACCTCATCAACTAATTCATTCAAGACATCATAAGGATCATTATTATCACTATCACAATCATTTTGATGAATAGAATCTTTTACCTCATCATCAATAGCCATGAAGCAAATATTAGCCCTTTTCTTGCTGTTCCTTGTCACCTTCGTCTTCACTATCAATTTGATCCCATGTTATGGTAAATGCTCTTCCTTTCTTGTTTGTTTGTTACTTTTTATTATCTAGATATGGGCACTTAGCAACCAATTGTTTGGTGCAATTACAATTGTAGCAATGCCTTGCTTGGATATTGTTGTTGGTACCTGCACTTTGATTTCTTTGAGCATTCTTTTTGAAGTCCTTTTTAAAGTACCCTTTTCTATATGCACTTTTGAACTTGCTCACTATCATAGCAAGTTCTTCTTCATTGATTTCATCTTTCTCATCACTTGAGGAGTCCTCTTTTCCGCTTTCAACATAGGTTGATTTGAAAGCTAAGGTTTTCTTCCCTTTATCATCTTCTTCTAGATTTTTTTTCTTCTTGAGCTTCATTTCATGTATGAGAAGAGATCCAATAAGTTCTTCAGTTTTATAGAAGATTTAGATTCTTAGATTCTTCAATAGCAATGTCCTTTGCTTCCCAAGTCTTCGATAATGAATTTAGAATCGGCCTTTGCATCAAAAGTCTTCGATAATGAATCTAGAATCTTTCGATTTTGTTCTCCCTTGGAGTATTTCCTTCCATAGGACTTCAATCCGTTAGTGGTGTTTGTGAATCTTGTAAATAGTTTGATGATGAATTCATTTTGCTTCATTTTAAATAGCTCATAGTCTCTAACAAAGAGGGCAAGCTTTGATTCCTTCACTTGGTTGGTAACTTCATGAGTCACCACAAATAGCTTCCACATTTGATTTGCGGTTTTGCAACAGCTCACTCTATTGTTTTCCTTTATATCAAGAGCACATGATAGAACATTCATGGTTTGATAATTGAGACTCACTTTTTTTTCATCTTCATCATCCAATTCATCTTCCTTCTTAGGCACAAGATCATTGTTTTCCTTTTTTGTAGGAAAAATGGGACTATTTGAAATAATATTCCATAATTTATAATTAATAGAGACAACGTAAATACGAATACAATTTTTCCAACAACTATAATTAGTTCCATCAAATAAAGGGGATCTATGGGTAGAAGAGCCATCGGCAAAAGGTAAGTTGTTTAAAGAAGCCATAAGATCTTTCCCTTCAAGTAGTGTAATCCAAAAACTATATTCCTTGCTCTGATACCAATTGAAAAATCTAAGAAGGGGTGAATTAGGTTTTTGGTAACTTTTTCAAATTTAAAAATTAAACCTTCTATTGAAAAATAGAAAATTATTTGGATTTTAGGAAAATTATCAAACACTTGGTGTGCAAAGGTGTCACTTAATAGATTTTTCAAGAAATGGAAAGATAAAAACCAATTAAATTCAAGAGACACAAGAATTTATAGTGGTTCAGCTCACTCTTACGAGTCTAGTCCACTACCCAAGGTTTTCTACCTTAGGATTTTCAACAAATCCACTAAAATCAATCAATAGTACAACCAAGGACCACAAACCCACATTTTTAAAACAATTGCAAACTAAGATAATCCCTTCCAAGGATTTTGTCACAAAGATAACCTAGTGCCAACCAAATCAAACTAAGATAACCCTTTCCAGGAGTTTTGTATCACAAAGACAACCTAGTAAACTCAAGATAATAAAGATATAAAATGAGTACAACAAGCATTTCCCTTTGGAGTGAGATGTATTCAAATGTAAGCTCTAGCAAGTCCCTTGATGATTCTTTGATGCACTAGTTATTTGATAAAATCATTGAAGCTTGATAAAAATATTTCTCTTTGCTGTTTCAAATATTTTATTACAGAAGCCTTAGCTTTGAAATGGTTTTGGATGCTTCAATAAACTCTGAGAGCTAAAATAACAATGATCAAATTTTTGACCCTTTTTAAGAAAAATTCCAATAGCCTTTTTGATCACTGATTCAAATAGTTTGGACGGTCCAATGCAAGGAAGTTTTGCATCCTGAATTTGTCCAGTAGCATTTGGACCCTGATTTCAAATCTTTGGACTATCCATTCTTTTGCATGAGCATCCAAAAGTTTTCCAACATCATTAATTAATATTAAATCACTTTTGAACCTTTATCTCACTAAATTGGACTATCCATCATTTGTACATATTTTTCATTTTGAAAACAACTTATTTAAGAAACATTTTAATGGTCAAATGATAGTAAAGATCTTTTATTAAACCATTTATAAATCATTTTTAAAAAAATTAAAATTCTTTTTAAAATCAAGAATCATCAATATAAGGAAGACTTGGTGCAAAGATAAAACTAACTACCCAACCAACCTTCCTAAACTAGTTCTTCAAGCTTGAAGCCTTCAATCATTTAAAGTCTTGAACTCTTGGAAGACTTTTTCATTAAGCATCACAAATCAAATGTTGGAGAACACTTTGATGTATTCCAATAACCTACTAAATGTCAAACTTCGAATCTCATTAGTCCTTAGTCTGTTATTATCAAAATAAAGTTAATTAAAAGCCTATTAGGGCTTTAAAAGGTATTTTAGAAAAAAAAAAGTCCTTAATTTTAACAGAACTGTGACTGGTGACTTATAAATAGTGACAAAAAGAGTACTAAAAATATTTACCAAAGCTATACAAAAACTTTATCTAATTATTCAGGGTATAGGGTTTGGCTGTGTTTGTTGTTCGAGGTTGAATAATAATTAATCGTTTTAAAAAGTTGATCAAATTAACTAATGTTTTCAACATTATATGAACTAATTAAGTTATAATTAATCAAAGTAATCAGAACATATATTATACCGGTTTTGATGAAATCAGTTTAATAACTAAGCTGATAGATGGAAACTGACTTTACAATTCAGATGATACAATGAAACCCTGTTTCGAACAAAAATGAAACAATTGATTACTATTGATTTGAAGAGTTGTCCTTTTTCCTTGGAGCCAGAAAATGTACTTCCTGAAAAAGGAGGTAAGCTTTACGTGCACAATAAATCACTTTTGTAGAACGTATTCCCGAAAGCTGAAATAGGAGGTTGACTTTGTGTAGTGACTATAGCCGGCTCATATTATAAGCCGATTTCAATGAACATAATTCTGAAATCTAACCAGATTTATAATCCTACTGGTTCAATGAAACCAACTTATAATATGAGCTGGTTTCATTGAAACTGGATCATAATGTATGAGCCAGCTACACTTTATTTCTCTTCAATTATGTGATCTAAAGGCTTGTCCTTTTTTGCGAATCAAAACAGGTTTTTTTTCTTTACTAAACAATTGCAAACTACATTGCAATTGAAAGAAAAGATGTTGCTATCCCTTTTGTATTTTCTCAAACGACATATATGAACACTTTACAATTAGCATGCAAGTTCGAATTTGAGTGTGAAAGATCTTCTAAAAAAATTACATGTCCTTTCCATTGAGATCATTTTCACTTTTGGGAGGTTTTGTTTTCTCCCTATTGCTTTTTCTGGTGCACATGAGGGGATAGGTTCCGGTGGGAAGGTCACACTCCAAGAAACCAGGACACTAACATTTTGAAGTTTGTTAGAAAAGGTCCAAACAGATTCTTCCACTCTACATCTCTGAATTTCGAAAGGCCAATCTAGTTCGAAGACATTTGTTGACCAGATAAAATTTTCTTGTGAGGTTCAAAGACTTATCGGTAGTGCCTGTGTCAGGGATGCATTCACAGAATGTGAACATCTTCTTCTTACATATAGGTATCGATGAGTCTTTGGACTTTACAAGAGATGTTGTCCGTTCAACAATTGGGTTGGAACCATCTTTGCTATTTGTCTTCTAATTTTTGTATATATTTATTTATTTTTCCTAAATCCTTGTATTATGCAACTATAATAAATGATCATTTTTTTTATTTTTAACTGTTAATTTTTTTTATAAGTGTATAGACTGATTCTTATTGATATAGAATTAAATAAATGATTAAAATTTTTAAAAACTAATTTATGAAGCAAAAAAAAGGCTCAGGAACTAACCGATAGAGATGAAAATGGCTCATATGTTCCAATGCATGTCACTTTACCTAGTTAGAAAATTATTATCAACCGGTTGGTTATTAGTTGATTTCTCTTTATAAAAAGGTAAAACAAAGTTTTTAAATTAATTTCGATAAAAATGTTAATAGCCTAATTTATTTTATTTTAATTTACAATAATAAACAATGAACAAGTAATTGGTTTACATATGAAGCTGGTTTTTGATAAATTGAACCTATGTTAGTGAAACTGGTTTCAATGAAATCGGCTTATAATATGATAAGGTTTATTTGAAACAAGTTAATTTTGAAATATCTGAACCGGTTGCATTGATTGATTCAATTAACGTTTTAACAGATGTAATTACACAAATAATAAAAATACGTGCTTATAAATCCTTTTTCACGAATATGTTTTCTGATTCCCAAAACTTTGTTTCTTTTTTAAAAAAGGGGCACAATGTGTGATGTGAGGCATGAGTGAACTCCAAGTCAAATCAGTATATTAAGCCGGCTCATATAATAAGCTGGTTTCAGTGAAGCCAATTCAAAAATAGAAGCTGTTTCTTTGAAACTAGCTTATTGTATGAGCTGGTTACACTATTTTTCTCTCTGGTTATTAGACCTTAGCCATTGTCTTTTTTTGAGAATATGAGCATCTTTTTCTAATTGACAGAGTTATAAGAATCTGCTATCCTTTTAGTTAAAATTAATATGATGTAGTATTTAATACCTATTTGAAAGCCCCAAAAGGAGGAAAGGAAACAATAACCGACTCATATAATAGGTCAGTTTTAGTGATACAGGCTCAAAACAGAACCAATTTCACTGAAACAGACTTATTATATTAGTCGATTACACCATTTCTCTCTCTAGTAATACAACCCTAACCGTTGTACTTTTTCGAGAATTTGAATAGTCTTTTTTTGGGTTAGACAATGGTAAACAACTATAAATAGGAATACATTGTAACACTTGCAAGTGAAAAGAAAAGATGCTCTCTCAAAAATATTTCGTTACATTTTCTCAAATGACATCGATGCACACTTCGCAATTAGCATGCAAGTTTGAATTTAGGTGTGAAAGATCTTCTCAAAAAATTATGCTTGAAGGAGAGATTTTCTCAAAAAATTAATCGGATGAGAAGAGGGTGAAGGAACTCTTTAGCTTTTTTAGTTTCTTTAAGTCATTTTGTATTTCATGTCTTTTTTAAGTTGAGTCTTTTGTTCACCCTCACTCTTTATCAGTATAGTCTCAACCAACTTAAATTCTTTTTGTTGAAACGAGGAAAATACTAACCTTATTAGCTCAAGTATTGACGATTTATCCCACATGCACTACCTTCCTGTTCTCCGAATGGCGACTAACTAAATCGGTTCCATTGCCCTTGTTGAATGGAGAATATTTTTGTAATTTTTCCTTTGTACTGTTATGGAATTAAATAAATTACCATTTACTAAAAAAATGAATCTATGTAATTTTTTTTGGTATTTTTTTCCTTTGTAGTGTTATGGAATAATAAACAACTAAATAAATAAATTACCATTTAAGTAAACCGACTCAAGGTAACAAATTGGTTGAGATAAAATAGATGTTGGAATAAATTCCAATAATTAATGTATGCTAACATATGCAAATAAAATATGTATGGCTATCATAATAAATTGATTAATATATTTGGATGTGGTCTAATGTGCAAATATTAATCATTGGGGTATCTAATTGATTATGGAATAACTGTATAGAGACCATTAGGTAATTTCAATTCTATGAAGGGCAGAATTGAAATTAACATCAATTTAAGATATAAAAGGGTTATGGTCCCCAAAAGGAGGTATACGGTGAATTACTTTCTCTGATCTCTTCGAGAGAAAAGATACAGAAACTATCGATGCCCCTCTTTTGGAAGATCAGAAACTCCAAAGTTCAAGAAATCATCAAGTCGATGGATTTAGGTACGCTTCCGCAATTCTTTGTTACGTTCCAATCAATTCGTATGAAGGTATTTAGTTTTGGGAATTAGGGATTTTATCCTAACAATTGGTATCAGAGCCTCCTTCGTATGGATTGATTGCGAAATCAATTTTTTATTTGATTTCTTGTCAAATTATTAATTCAATTTCGTTGATAACATGGATGAAATTGGATTTCATCAATTTCGGTTATGCTGTTTCAATTCCCTGATTTTAATAGTATATGTTAGGTTTGGATTCCTATTGAATGGAATCAGTTATCTGAATTTTAGTTTTGCCTCGGTTGCCATGAAATTGAAATTGCAGTTTTTGAATTTGTCATTCGGTTCACATGATTTATGGATTTAGTTGTTGTTCGGCTTCGGTTGACTTTGAATACAATTTACCTGTAGTATTCATTATTGATTTCATGCATATTGGATGTTCATGCTTCTTGGTTGTGATCTAATGATCACGTTTTCTCCACAAAGTTATGAAAAGGATTTGTGGGGCTTTTCTTTTCATATTTAATTCGGTTTTGTTTTTTTTTTGTAATCCTGCAAGTTTTGAGCACAAATAATTTGTAGGTCAAAATTGTTTTTCTAAACTATTAATTTAGGACAATCAAATTGAGTTCAAAATTCAGTACCCTTTGCCTAATATTTTTGAATGAATTGATTTAAGTAATATGTTGCCAAAGTGACCTCTATTGCGAAGATTAATTTATTTGATATATTGGGTGTATGTGTATTTGTTATTTATGCGGGTAGTAATTGGGCCAAAGGAAAGTTGCTATTTGGCCAAATAACAAGTACATTGTGGTGATAAGTATATGACAATTGTTAAGTTATCATGTGGACGTAAATCGGTCCAAAGAAAGGTTTATTGTTTGACAGATTTAATTGTCAATATTTGATCACTACATCAAGAGTACCATTTACAATTGATAAATTTTGTCCGAAGATGAAAATGTCAAGTTGTGCTAGGTATCTTGTTTAATTGAACTCATTTTGATTATATTTGATTAGTTTTAATTATGTGAGCTTTATTTTGGTTATATTGTTTTCTTTACGGCTGGTTTATCTGTTAACATGCCTTTCAATCCTAGCAATATCCCGACTCTTTCAGGGTCGAATTTTAAGAATTGGAAAGAGAATATTTTAATTTTCTTATGCTGCATGGATCTGGATTTGGCATTAAGGGAAGCTGAACCTACCAATCTTTTGGATAATAGTACCATTGAGGAAAGAAAGTACTATGAGAGATCCAACCGCTTAAGTCTGATGATCACTAAATGTGGCGTTCCAAAAGATTTTCGGGGTGCTATGTCTGCTAAGATAACTAAAACTAAGGATTTCCTTGCCGAACTTGAGAAAATTTATCAAAAGAATGATAAGGCGGAAATAGGGACGCTTTTAGCGAAACTGACTTCCATGAGGTATACTGGCAATGGAAATATAAGGGACTACATTATGAGCACGTCTAACATCTCCAAAAGGTTGAAACCACTAAATCTGGTCTTACCAGATGATTTGATAGTGCATTTGGTCTTGAACTCTCTTCCTCCACAATATGGGCAGCTTAAGGTTACATATAACTGCCAAATAAATAAATGGACTCTTAATGAGCTCATTGCAAACTGTGTACA
>JAWZTD010017003.1:0-20813 GCA_035221335.1 Echites panduratus | reverse complement strand
CCTCAAAGATTTGTCCTCAAAATCTTCAATTCTTGAAACATAAACTTTATCTTTGTAAGCATATTTTCAAGTTGTTTCAATCGAAGCTCCTTGGTCTCTATCAATTGCCATCCATGTCTTTGAGCCGATAGCTTCCATTGTGATTGTCCTTTGCGACGATGAAGGGTCCTTCCCAAGTTGGGTCAAGTTTTCTAGTTGAATCTTCCCATTTTTACGAAGAACCAAATCGCCAACTTTCAATGGATTTGGCCGAACCTTCTTTTCGTATTAGCTGGTGAATTTCTTTTTATAAGCCAATTCATGGAGAGAGGTTCGGTGATGAACTTCATCGAGAAGAATTAGGTTTTCAGTCAGCTTTTGATCATTCCATTGAGCATTGAATAGGTTGATTCTGGTGGATGAACTTCCAATTTCAACTGGGAGCATAGCATTTATTCCAAAACACAAGTTAAAAAGAGATTAATTTGTACCAGCATTAGGGGTAGTTCGATATGACCATAGAACATTAGCAATGTCATCTACCGATTTGCCCGTAGTCGAGTCTAAACGTTTCTTTTGACCTTGTATTATAATTCTATTTGCAACTTCAGTTAGACCATTGGTTTGAGGATGTGCAACAGAAGTAAACTGATGGTCTATGTGAAGTTGTTGACAAAATTCAGTGAATTCTTTAGATTCAAATTGTTTTCCATTATCTGTGATAAGGATAGTAGGAATACCATAATGAGTAATTACTTCTTCCCAAAAGAAATCTTTTACCTTTTTCAAAGTAATGGAAGCCAATGGACAAACTTCAATCCATTTGGTGAAATGATCAATTGCCACGACCAAAAATTCAAGACCACTAGATGCTTTGGGAAATGGGCCTAAAAGGTCCATGCCCCATTGATAAAATTGAATCGGGCAGGTCATGGAATAGAGTTCTATCTGGGGAAGATGATGAATATTGTCATGCAATTGACATTTTTTGCAAGTTTTAACAAACTGTTGGGAATCATGATCCATAGTAGGCCAAAAATAACCTGGACGCATTATTTTCCTGGTTAGGGATCGGCTGCCAATATGGGAACCACATAGACCTTCATGTATTTGTCTGAGAATATAATTGCCTTCATCAGGAGATACACATTTCAAGAGCGGCCAACAAAATGCTCTACGGTATAATTGATTGTTCATAATGACATACAGTGATGAAGAAGTTTGAATTTTGATTGCTTCTCTTTTGTCCTCTAGTAAAGTACCATCGGTAATCTACTGAAAAATAGGAGTCGTCCACGATGGAGCAGAATCTGCTGAAAAAATAGAAATAGAATCAATAGTTTTCTTTTGTAAAGGTTCAATCCAAAGACCATCTATATAAGTTCCAAGTTGAACTTTGGATAAAAAATTAGCTTTAGAGTTTTGTGCATGAGGAACATACTCAACGAGCTTAGATAAGAAAAATTAGGAAAGTGTTTATGAACAATGGCAAGATATTTTTGCATGTTATCTTCCCTTGCTTCATATTCACCATTAACATGTTCGACAAGAAGCTGTGAATCTGTTCGTACAATTAAAATTTTCAAGTGAAGGCTTTATGCCACTCGAAGACCTACCAAAAAAGCTTCATACTCAGATTCATTATTGTTAATTGGAAAATCATATTTTAAAGCATATGTGAATCTGGTACCTTCTAGGTTGAGTAAAATGAAGCCAACACATTTAGCTGATCCATCTGTATTCAAGATCCAACAATCCTGCAAAGGGGGAATTATTGTATCAGGTAACAGTGAATTTTGGGATGGTCGAGGTAAATTACATTCCAAAATGAAATCGGCTAGTATTTGACCTTTTATTGTTTTCCGAGGAAGGTATTGGATATCAAACTCCAAAAGTTCAATAGCCCACTTCATCAGCAGATCGGCGATATCCGGCTTGTGCAAAATTTACCTAATAGGAGCATTTGTTAGTAAATGAATTGTATTGATTGAAAATAGTGCTTTAATTTTCTAGCAGTGATAACTAAAGCCAAAACATGTTTTTCCAAGGGTGAGTATCGGGACTCAGGACCTTGTAGAACATGACTCACATAATAAATTGGTTTTATCTTTGAACCTCCTAAGGCACATAAAACCAAATTTATTGTAGATTGTGAGATTGAAATGTATAACAGGAGAATTTCACCATTTATAGGTGAGACTAGAATCGGTGGAGATCCCAGTGCAATTTTGAGCTTTTAAAAAGCATCTTCACAAGCTGAAATCCATTGGAAATGCTCTGAATTTTTGATTACCTGGTAAAATGGGAAAGACTTTTCCCTCGATTTGGATAAGAATCGGTTTAAAGCAGCTATCCTTCCAATCAAACGTTGAAATTCCTTGATGTTTGAAGGAGATTTCATATTCAACAAAGCTTATATTTTGGAAGGATTTACTTCAATGCCTCGACGAGATACCATATAGCCCAAAAACTTACAAGCTTCGACTCCAAAGGTACATTTTTTTGGGTTAATCTTTAGTCTAAATTTGCACATTGTTTGGAAAGATTCTTTAAGATCATCCAAAAAATGGTCCTGTGTCCCTAACTTGATAAGGATATCATCGACATAAGCTTCAAAATTTTCGTCCCAGTTGTGGTGTAAACATGCGATTGACCATATCTTGAAAATCGGCATCCTTATGTAACAAAATAAACATTTAGAAGTAGTGAAAGAGGTTTTATCTTCATCTTCAATTGCCATTTGGATCTGATGATATCCTTTGTGGGCGTCTGGAAAAGAAAGAAGTGAGTATCCAGAGGTAGCATCTACCATATGATCTGTTCGGGGCATGGGAAAAGGCTTCTTGGGGATGGCTCGATTCAAAGAAGTGAAATCAATGCACATCCTCCAGGAACCATCGGGTTTGGGTACGACCATTGGATTGGCCACTCATTTAGGAAATTGAACTCGACGGATGATCCTAGCTTGCAACAAATCAGATACTTCATCTTGTATTGCCTTTTACTTTTCAATGGAAAAGAATCGGGGCTTCTGAATGACTGGAGGGTTGTTACATGGGATGCCCAATCAATGTTCAACAAAGTTTCTATGGACTACTCCCAAATCTCTGGTTGACCAGGCAAAAATATGTTGATATTTAGCAAGAAGATCCAGAAGGGCATGTTTGAGACGAACAGGTAAACTCCGGCCAATAGTGATTACTCATTCTGGATATTGAGCAGAGAGATGAAATTCTTCCAAATCACCTATAGCAGTAATCCGTTCTTCATTCTCTGGAGGATGGGCTAAAGTTAACGCAACTGGTTGTTTCATCTTAGGATCTGGCTGAGCCTTAGCAATCTCCATCTTGTAGCAAGTATGGGCAGCTTGAATATCCCCAAGGATTTCAATGGAACCAGCGGAATTTTGAATAACAAGTTTATTAGCAAATGTGCTGACCTGAGCTTGCATTAAGTTTAATCCAGGGTGTCCCCAACTGATGTTATAACTTGAAGGAGAATTAACCACGATGAATTTTGCATTTTGTGTTACCGAATGAGGAGAGGTTCCTAACTAAACAGGCAAGATACATGTGCTGAGTGCATAAACAGTATCTCCAGAGAAGCCACTCAAGCGGATGCGAGAAGTTTTGATGTCTTCGTCTTTCAAACACAGCTTTGCATAAGCTTCATAGTGCAAAATGTTGGCTGAACTGCCAGTATCTACCAAGATACGTTTGACAAGGCAATCAGAGATAAGCAAGGAAATGACCAAAGGAACATCATCATTAACTATCTTGGAAGGTTCAGTCTTTAATTTCTTGTTGGGTTGAACTTCCATGATTGATTGGACACCCGTGATAACATCAATTACTTTAGGGAGACAATGATTAGGAGGAGCAGAAGGAGGATGCTTCGCTTTAATGTGACCAATATATTATTTCAATTTCCCACGTTGAATGGCAAAATTCAATTTCTTTTTTCAACTGGAAGCATTCGTCAGTTGTGTGACCAAGATCTTTATGGAACATGCAGTATCGGCTGTGGTCACGCTTTTCCGAAGGGGATTGAATTGGAGGTGAAGGGTTCAAAATTCCTTGATCTTTTACTTGCTGAAGAATCATTGTAGGTGGTGCTTTAAGAGGAGTGAAATTGGGAGAAGGTTTAGGGGGATATCCTCTAGAAGAGGATCGTTCTTTGGAAGAAGGTGAAATGTTTCAGGTGTTCTTCTATGATATGATTTATTATGAGAAAAAGGATTAGAGGAGGATATAGTGGGACGATAGGCCTTAGGAGTATCGGCCGAAGATGCTTTGGGATTATAGGGACGATTGGTATTTACAGGTGGTGTTGAAGAATGAGAAGATGGAAAATTACTGAACCGGCCCCTTTTTGAAGATCAGTTATCTGTTGTCTGCTTGGCAAAAGCTTCCAATTCTTCCTGTCGAGTGTTCTTTTTAGAAGTGGAGGACGACTCGATGCGAACATACTTTATGAATCAACTCAGAGCTTGTACGAGGGGGATTGGCATAAATCTTGTCATGGTTTCGTCCAGGCTTGAGACCATTATAGAACGCCTCCACATAGACGGGCTCCATGCAATTGACAATAGTTTGTGCCTCCGTGTTGAACCTATTCTAGTAATCATTCAAAGATTCGAAAGATGAGATTGATGCCGAAGATGGACTTTATTACCATCATATTGGTTCCGGAAGAGCTCGTTGAAACGAGCAAAAGAATCTATTGCATTAGGTGGTAAGCTAGAATACCAGTCCAAGGCTTTGCCTGTCAATGTAGTAGAAAATGCACGATAGAGCAAGACATCATTAAGATCATAGAAAGTCATGACTGAATTGTATCGATTAAGGTGTTGATGATTATCTGAGGAGCCATTAAATTTCTCTAACTCAGGGAGTTTAAAATCTGGTGGAACTTTAACATGCTTCGAAGCATCTGTAAGAGGACAACCATCAACAGGTTGTAACAATGCCTGATCATACTTAAGGAGGCAAGACATCATCTTCTTTACTTGCTGCTGTAATGCATTAACTTTGTTGGTAAGAGCAGGAGTATGTGTACTAGTGAAATGTATAGGATGAGTAGCCTTTGGTGGTGGGATAATATGAGGGGAAGTCTCTGCTAAATGAGACCAAGGAATATGTTGAGGATAAAGGGGAGCTTTCTGCTTGTCCTTAAGTTTAGATTGCACCTCTTCAGCATCCACATTAGCAGATAGAGCTTTATGGCTGGAAGAATGAGCAGGAGGTGGGGGTGGGACAAGGCCATGTGTTTGAAGAAATTGTTGAAAAGCGGCGTGGTGGTTAATAGCAAGACGCATCTTGTCCATATCTGTGAAAGGTTTTGGTTTAGGCTCAAGATTATCAGAAAGCATTAATCTATTATATGTACTATCACCCATGGAAGGGACTTGAGAACTAGAATGTGCAGATCGGACAGGATTACTAGGAGTAATCGGGCCGAGAAGGGTCTTTAAATTTAAGAATAGAAGATGATGGTGGAGGGATAGGATCGGCTACCTTGTTGGTAACAGAAGGGCAACAATCCTTAGGAAGTGGAGTATGAGGAGATTTGTCCATAATTGAAAGATGGGCGAGGTGTGTCTAAAGAAGAAATGACCGAAAGACCACATAAATATGATGATGCTGGAATCTATTGAGGGGTAAATCGGTCTTTTGGCTATATTTAGGACCTGCAAGATCAGAAGGTTAGAATGAAATTGGGGTGATCCCAATTTCTCTCTGATACTAAAGTTAGCAGAATGCTTGAAGCTAAATTGGAAAAATAAATTAAAAGAGGTTAAGTATCTTACCTTATTTGGAGGGGTGTTGTCTTATTTATAGACAATCGTAACTAGTCCATTAATGGAGCACTAATGGAACACTAATAGCATAATTCTTCGATGTGGGATTTGATGTATTTGTTCTTAATTTTGTATAAGTGTTAATCCAGCATCCTTTGAGGGTTATTTGCATATAATTGAGCAAGTTATTTATTGTAAATTTGAATATTTTTGTTTAGTTTGTAGAATGAGAATCAATTTCATGTATATATTACATGAGAAGGGTAATGTAATTGTTAGTAAATTGAGGTGTAAATACACCATAGTATATCAGTTGTTGAAGATAACCCTCCAATTGAAATTTTTCTAAATTGTGGATGTTGGGTTTATGTGGATGTTTGGAATGGGGTGAAGTACGGTATGGCTTTAGAGTTGTTTCCACGTTATTTATATATCTTAAGATGGAGATTGTTGTTGTTCTGTTTTATTTTCTTAAATTGATGACCTTTCTATGTTAGATTGTGCATTTTTTTCAAGATCTATAGCTTTTTATCCAAATTTTTTTTTGTTAAGAATTCCCTTAACATTATATTTCTCTACAGGCTTCAAAATAGATACTTGCTATCTCATAAATAAGCTCTTAACCAAATTAAACTTTGTCTATAAATGTCTACTCCAAACTTGTTTTCTACAAAATTTCAAACACACAATATATGTTACTATAATAATAATAATTAGAAATTAATTTTGACAATTGTATATCTGCATAACTATATATTATCTTACCGGCACATATGTACGAAAACAGCTTGTTAAAATTTTAACTGAATATAATTTTTTAATAATTTCTATTTTCAATATTATAACATGTTTTTGTTATAATTTTTTATTTAATGAAATTAAAATTCTCTCTATCAGTACTAACTTATTTTATTTTCTTACAAATCTAATATAAATTTTTGTATATTCTTTCACATGATCAAGTATCCCACAAAGAAGAAAAAAAAGTATATAAATAAAATTGAATGAAAATTTGTCTTTTATTATTTTTTACATACATATAAATTGTTCATACAATATTTTCTGAATGTTTAAAAAAAATTACAAAAAATATATATATCAAAAACTCGGTTGAACTCGATTTCTTTGATCAATATAGCTCATTCTCCGATCAATTTCTAAAAAAAAAACAGTGATTTCTAGTGATCCTTTTTTATCGAGAGGGGAGAGTTAAAATTGTTCAATATTTGTTGAATTGGAAACTCTTGACTTTGATATGTGTGATTTTGATATTCACAATTATTCCATACACTAACAATCTTAAAATTTTAAAATAAAGTCTCACTAGAAAAAAAAAAGGGAACAATTTACTGGAAAACCAAAAACACCTATTTGCTTTGCATGTTCAAGCCGTAAAACACCTCAGCAAATTATTTTATTACTCCATCATCAGCCTTTTTCTTTTTGCATATATAAACTCAAATATATCTAAGCCATATTAATTTCACGTAGTCCACCAATTTTTAGATGATCGAGAAAATAGATAAGGAGAATATATATATATTTTTATGAGATAGTGATTATTTCGAATGAGATACTGGATATATATATATATGGAGGTACAGAATGAGTTGCCACAATCATAGCAACAAGAAGAAGAAGGGGACACCACATTTTTGAGAACGTGTTTGAATGGATTAAATGCTTTATCGGGTATATCAAAATTCCTTATTAGTACCTTATTGTTTATTGTGAGACTGCTCATGGGAGTTTATTTTTAGAGAGGTTTTTATTCTTCACATGGTTTTCGCTTTATGTGAATGGAAAATTGTGCGATTTCATTCAAGTAATATAATATAAAATTATGGATATCGAATCTACAGGTAATTAATTTACTAAATTTAATAATTTATTGAATAAACTATTCCTAAGCTAATTAATTAAATAAAAAAGGACAATAATTGTATAACTTGAGTAGAATATTAAAGATTTGGCCGAGATTATTTTTGAAAATTTTTTTCTATGTTGAAGTTCAATAGAAATTGCCCTAAAAAATCATAAATAAATTAAAATAATAAATGTATATTTAATGGCAATTACAATGGCCTCTAAGAATAAGAATAGGCGTACTTTTAATGACAATTAAATTAATCTTTATCAACATTTAAGTAATGACCAGCAAAATATTTATCGACCCCATGTACAACGACCATTGAACAATTGCTCGTAAATGTTTTACCGGCAATTGTTATTGCCATTAAAACGAGTTTTAAATGCCGTTGATGCTCACTTCTGTTGTAGTGAACAAAAATAACTAAAAACAAATAAGTAACTAAAATGAATTCAATAAAAATTAAGGATTCAATATAAGTTAAAACCTAAGTTCCAGATTTCACCACTAGTTGATTCATATGGGCTAGTGATACTGATGCCTTCAAAAGAAGGTTCACCGGATTATTCTACATTATGAATCTTAAATTATCTCTAATTTTATATTTAAGTAACCAGAATTTAAAAATAAGAAATTGAATATAGTCATGTGATATCGTTTAGTATCTCTACTATTCAGTCAATCTCGATATTTATTATTCAACTAATTAGATATCATCTCTCGATGTCAATCTAACCCCTAATTTCATTCAATTCTCTAACCAAAAGAATTGAAGAATTAACAACAATAATAAAAACTTGAAAAGAATCCAACTTCAAATACGGAATCTATAACATCAAATACATAATAATCAAATTAAGGTTACATCTTTAATCCAAAAAAATAAATTAATTCATAATGAAAAACATGATAATCATAATGAACATAATAAAATTCATTAAAGAGAAAAGAATAAAATTGGTTTTTCTCGGCCTCCTCTGCCATGGAACTCCTCTTCTTCGTTTTCTTTCTCTTCTTCTTCTCTTTAGTGCACTCTGCGTTTTTGCTCTCTGCCTCCTCTCTAATGTTGAATCTCCACCCTGGAGATTTTCTTTCTTTTCTTTGTCTTTTTCTCTTCCTTCCCTCTTTCTTTTCCTTCTTTTTTATTTTTTCTCTTTCTTCTCATTTCTTCATCCTCCACCACCTGTTTTTTTTTCTTTTTCTTTTCTTTTCTTTTTTATAAGTTTCTCCTTAACCCTAGGTTAAGATCCAGGCCAAGCCCATGATTTTTAAAATCCAAAATTAATTCCAAGCTCATGACTTTTAGAACCCAAAATTCTCAAATAATAATAATAATAATAATAATAATAATAATAATAATAATAATAATTCTTATGACTTAGGGCCTGTTTGCTTTCACCATTTTCCCCCTCCATTCTACATTCTCCATCCACCAGCATGTAAGTTGTATACTTTAATTGGAGTTAATTTTTTATTCAAAAATCAAAAAAAATTTTACATTCCATTTTAACCGGATGGTTTAATTTGATTTAAAAAAAAAATTTTCGTTTTTGAGCGAAAAATGAACTCCAATTTAAAGATGCATTTTACGGAATTGGATGATACCATCCAATCTGATGGTGTATCCAATCGGAGCCTTAATTAAAAAAATTAATTTTCCTTGCAGTTGGGTTGGCCCACTTCAATATCTTCCAAAACCTATTTTTCAATATATTTTTAAAGCTTTTAAATCAATTTATCTATTTCTTCAAGTTTCCTTAAACAAATAAAATTAAGCTAAAATTATATCAAATAAATCCATTAAAATCCAGTTATCATAATGGTCGCTTACATTATAATTCCTTCTCATTATCCCATTGAGTTTAAGTGCAAATTTGATTTTAGCTAGATCTTATGAGGTGCATTTTTTCTTTGCACAACTATACCTGGTTCAGAATAGTTCTTTTGTATTTCATTTTTCTTGATTCTAATATAGCGATCCGAATTCTAGAAAAAAAAATTATTTTTTATATTATACCCGTAATTTTTTAGCTGCTCACATATTTATTTTTGCATCTCACTAGGTATAAGAATATTATAAGTTCCTTAGGCACTGTCCCAAATAGGTTGCATGGCTGAGTTTGATTATCCTTGTGTTTGTTCCATTTATTTTATTATTACACAGGATTACTTCTTCAACAATGCAAGAATTCAAACCCACTCATTAGAACATACACAGACAATTAATGGACAACTTGCTTTTGGAAATAAGGGAAGAATCCTTATCTCAACTCTGATACATCTTGAACTGCTTCAAGCATTTGCTTCATCCATAATAATTGCATGCAACAACTCATGGAAACAATGTATTCTGCTTCAGAAGTAGATAGAGATGAGTTTTGATTTCTTACTATGAAGCTACAAGATCGTTATAAAACCAGCTACCAGACATGCTCTTTCTATCGTCTTGACGACATGCCTAGTCGATCAGCATCACAATAACTTGCAAGCATACCATTTGTAGATTTAGAACACCATCGTCCATAATTGAGAGTGTTGCCTAATACCTGATGATCCATTTTACAGCTGTAAGATGACTGTGTCTTGGATCTGACTGTTATCGAGAACAAATTCCAACACTAAAAGCAAAATCAAGTCTACTAGCAGTTGAATATAAGAGACACCCTATCATACCTCAAAAGTGAGACTGATTAACTGACTTTCCTATAGTATCGTTAGTCAACTTTGTAGTCACGATCATATGCTTCTCAATATTTTACCTCTACGTACTCTACCAAAAAGGTTGAACCATATTTTTGGCATACGTAGTTTGACATATGGAGATCCCCGAAAATAGTTTAGTTCCCTTAACATACTCATTTCAAATTCAGATTTCATTATACTCATTTCAAATTCAGATTTCATTATACTCATTTCAAATTCAGATTTCATTAGACTAAAGAAATTTTCAACACACGTGATAGTTCTGCCAAGAATGATATCGGCCACATAAATTTGAACTACTATAAAATCCTTACCTGATCGCTCTATAAAGAGTGTTTCAACACTATCTCATTGATAATTTGACTGGATTAAAAATATCAATCAATTGTTCATACCAAGGAGCTTGTTTAAAACCATATAGTGCTTTGTGCAGTTTGTACACATGATTAGAAGTTCTAGGGGCAAAATCTCTTTAATAATACTATAACATTTTTTATTTAGTCGTGTAGGTCCATAACTTTTATTTTATTCTTTTAGATCCTACAATATTTTTTCGTATAACCAAATAAGTCATTTTCATATGCTTTTTATATTTTCAGACTAATTAAACTATTTTTCTTCAATCCCTAAGGATATTTTAATATGTTCATTATATCAACCTCTTCTAATCTATTTAAATTTAAAAAATTTAGCTTTATCTTTATTTACAACCTGATTTTGATCAACACTTTCAACACTTTTTTATCACAACTGGGGATGTAAATGAAAATGGGACTAGATTTTTTTAATTTAAATCGATTATAGGTGTTTGATACAGTGAACAGACTAAAATACCCTTACAGTTAAAAAAGAAATGGTTTATTTAGTATGAAAATAAAAAAAAGAAAAAGTAAGAATGACTTATCTGGTTATACAAAAAAATGTTGTAGGATCTAAAAAGATAAAACAAAAGTTATGGACATGCAAGGTTAAGTAAAAAAATGGTATAGGATTGAAAATGATATTTTGCCAAGTTTTAGAATATAAAAAACACTTTTTAAATGATTAGAAGTTGCTCAACATATACTTCTTTTAGATAACCACTTAAAGAGAGTACTTTTTACATCCATATGATAAAGCTTGATATTAAAATCAACTCCTTCTACCTGAGTATATCCTTGAGCAGCTAACCTAGAATTATTTAAGACTTTCTCTCTCTAGAAAAGTTTTCTCCACCTTCTTTCTAGGATTCAAGCTGGATTCCCACTACTAAAACATGCGCATGCTCTTTTTTGATACTTTTTGAAGTTGGAAAAAACACCAATTACCAGCCACCTTGGTCTGTCTGATGGCCACAGAACGGCTGTCGAAAGCTCCTCTTCCGGCAGCACAGATTCAAACTACGAAAACATACGCCTCGCTCCTATCCTCTTTCTCTTCTCCTTCCTCTGATAATACTCTCTTCAAGCCTCTCAGTCTTCACAAAGGTGAACCAACTTTAGAACTCACACAGTCTGAAGTGGAATCTCTTGCTCAACCATTTAAACATACATTGGTTGGCAAATTCTCCCATGGAGTTACTATGTAAACACTTTCAAACCATTCGTCTTAAAGGGAGTTTCAAACTGGGATGGATTGATTCTAGACATATTTTCATTCAACTAACAGTGGAACAGGATTTTATCCGTCTCTGGTTGAAAGGCATATGGAGTTTACGCGGAATACCTATGAGGATTCTAAAATGGTCGACTGACTTTCATGTGGATGAAGAGCCTGCTATAATTCCTTCTTGGATTTCTTTCCCAGGTTTACCAATACATCTTTTCAGTAAAAAGGTACTGTTTTCTCTTGCCTCTGCAATAGGAAATCCCCATAAGCTGGATGTAGCTACCATTTCTCTCAGCAGACCAAGTGTAGCCAAGGTTTGTGTGGAGATTAATCTGCTTCAACCTCTTCCAAAACGTATTTGGATTAAACAAGGGGAGAAGGGATTTTGACAAAGCATTCAATATGATGATCTTCCCCCTTACTGCTGTAGATGCAACAAATTGGGTCACTCTGAAACAAACTATCGCTCCAACCAGAGCAAACTAAGGGACCAAACAACTGCTATGAATCAAAAGCCTGACCAGCAAAATGAAATCTGGGTTATAAAACAGAACACCAAGCAAAGCGAAGAGAAGGAAAACACACTAACAAAAAACCCACATCACCCAACTCTTGCAGAAAATAGAGCCTCAAAAGACAAAGATCACAGTGGTATAAATCAAATTCAACTCAGCGAGACGCAACAGACGGAGCCACTAGTAAAACCTGCCCAAGATGATTCAAATCCTAAGGTTGCAGCAAATCCTCCGCATGATCAGAACAAGGAAGAGTCTTCCCAACAGCCTTTTGGAACTAATCCAAAGGAAATAGAAGTACTGGAGTCTACCGAAGCAACGGATTTAATACCAAGGCCAGCGACCACTGAAAATGCAGAGATTAATTCCACAGAGATTATTTTCCTAGAAAAACAAAATCCAGAGGATATTTTTCATCTAGAAATCAAAAACACACCTGCTCCTTTAATGTCAGAACAAATCACCAGCACGGAAAGCATTAAAGTAAAGGAAAATTTAATGCAACAAGAAGAAGATTTGCAGAGCAACTCAAATATCTAGGATCTTTCGGAAGCAATGAAAGAAGGAATAGTCTTGGAGGTCATTCTACCAAAGATTCCACCTGAATTAACGGTAAAAAAGAAGAAGGAGATAGCCACGTCAAACATAATCACAAGAGCTAAATCTCGACAAATTGCTTCCAGCAACCACTCAATATGAATTGCATTATATGGAATATCAGAGGGATAGGTAATTCTCTCACCCTATCCAGACTCAAAGAACATATCAAACTTATAAACCTGCATTGATCGCTATTTCAGAGCCTATGGTAAATTCTGAAAAAATTGCGGAAATTGCTTCCAAGCTTCAACTCCCCAATTTCTTTGCAAATCCTTTAGGGAAAATTTTGATTTTTTGGGCCTTAGGAGTGGATCTGAAAATCCAATTTTATGACAAACAACTTCTCCACTGTCTCCTTAATTCTGGCAAAGAGGATGAATGCCTATTTACATGTGTGTATGCTTCATGTTCATACTTGGGTAGAAGGGAATTATGGAATCAAATCAAAGCAATGAGCCTGCAAATCACAACACCTTGGATTATTGGAGGAGATTTTAATACAGTGAGCTGTGTTGATGAATGCATTGGTTCTTCCCCTACTTTGACCTCCATAAAAGAATACAATGATACAATACAGGAAGCTGGGTTAATAGAAATGCCATTGTTTGATGCAAATACTCCTGGTATAGACCAACTTTTCCCCCACTTTGGGGCAGACTAGATAGAATCTTGGTGAATGAAAAGGTCCTCTGTAAATTTCAAAACACAGTGATGGAATATAAGCAAAGGTTTCCTTCGGATCATAGCATGATGTTGGTTACAATAAAAAATGTTACATCCTCCAGTCCGAAGATGTTTAAATTCCAAGAGATGTGGTTGAGACATGAAGGTTTCAAGGATGTTGTGTCAAGTTCATGGAATAAATCTCAGCATGGAGATGGGCTATTTTTGCTAGTGTCCAAATTAAAAAGATTGAAAAATGATTTGAGAAAATGGAACAAAGATATTTTTGGGAATGTTCATAGCAATGTCAAGGAAGCTGAAATATTGATGATTGAAAAGGAGCAGGAATACATGTCATTAAAAATGGAACAAGCAAGAGAAAAGTTTCATGAAGCAAGATCGAAAATGGCCTTTCATCAACAAACCAAATGATTTTTTGGAAACAGAAGGCTAGAGTGAAATGGATAAAGGAAGGGGAAGCCAATACTGAATACTTTTCTAATTATTGGCATGTAAGGAAGTCAGTAAATCATATTCATAAAATTCAGAATTCTGAAGGAGATTAGCTTACGAAACCTCAGGATGTTGAGCAAGAAGCTGTGAGATTTTTCTCATCCCTTCTCTCAGAAGAACAAGGATGCCTACCAGACCCAAAAATATTTACAAGAGATATCCCTCATTTGATCACTAGAAGCATGAACTCAAAGCTGGCAATTTTACCTTCAGAAGAAGAGGTGAAAGATGCTGTTTTCAGTCTTGATCCCTTGAGTGCTCCGGAGTGCAAGGTTTCCTGGTATTTTCTACCAAAAGTGCTGGGACGTAATTAAGGCAGATGTCATTCAAGGTGTTCGAGACTTCAAAGGCAGACATACCAATCCCCCAACATGTGGCCTCCACTCAGATAATCCTCATCCCTAAGAGAGACAATCCTGGAACATTTTTTTATTTCCGTCCTATTAGTCTATGCAACTTCTCATCCAAAATTATTGGAAAGGTATTATCTACCCGAATAAGTCCTTTACTTCCTAATTTGATATGTCCAAATCAAGGGGGTTTTGAAAAGGGGAGAAATATTTCCGATAATATTTTGTTGGCCACAGAGATGATGGATCCTATTAATTTAAAATGTAGAGGGGGAAATATAATTATGAAGCTAGACATGCTAAAGGCTTTCGACAGAATATCTTGGGGATTTCTTCTTGAGGTATTGAAGAAATTTGGTTTTGGAGCTCACTTTTTAAATTTAATTAGGAACTATATATGCTTCAACAAGTTTTCTATCAATGTGAAAGGGAAATTATGTGGCTTTTTCAAGTTTGGTAGGGGGTAAGGCAAGGAGATCAATTATCTCCTATTCTTTTTATTCTCGCTGCAGAAGTACTTTCAAGGGGATTAAACATGATGTTATCTAATGGTAGTACTTATAAATATGTTATCTAATGGCCTCCCTATTTCTCACTTAAGCTTTGCGGATGATGTGATAATTTTCACCTCTGGTCATAAAAGTAGCTTAAGGAAGCTGATAACTTTCTTGAATTGGTGTCAATCTTGCTCACGTCAAAATATCAATTTTCATAAGAGTGAAATTTACTTGGCCAAGTCAATCTCCAACTACAAATGCAACATGATTAGAGAGGTAACAGGCTACAAGATTAAACAGGCTCCTTTCAACTATCTAGGATGTCCTATTTTCACAAGAAGATCCAAAATCAGTTACTACCAGCCATTACTGGACAGAATTACTAAATGGATTGAAGGATGGCAAGTGAAATATCTATCCATAAATGGGAGAGTGATCTTAATTCGTCATGTTCTTAATGCTATGGCCACATACATTCTTTCTGTTTCTTGCCCTCCATTGCAGGTCATTAAAAGCTTGAACAAAAGATTAGCAGATTTCTTTTGCGGATCATCCGAAATGGGAAAGTCAAGACATTGGTGTAAATGGGATATAATCTGTATGCCTTATGAAAATGGTGGATTAAATATACATTCTTTTTCTAATTATGTACATGCCTTTAAATTGAAACTTCGGTGGAGATTTAGAGAATCCAAATCATTACGGCAAAACATCTCAGTTTTATGTATGATTTTCATTTGGGAAAGGTGGGATATAAGGGTGGATCCAAAATTTGGAAGACACTAATGACGGTCCAACAGGAAGCAGAGGATGATATAATGGTTTTAATAGAAAAATTAAATAGTTCCTTTTGGTTTGATAATTGGAGGCAGGAAAAAGCTTTGGCACTTCAGACAACTCCTATTCATAATGATTTGAAAGTTTGTGATGTAATTTCCGGGAGTAGTTGGGATGTTCCTTTATTAAATACTCTTTTACCTCCTAATCTAATATCTTCAGTTCTGTCCTATCCTATTGATATTTCAGGCGAAGAGGATAAGCTAGTCTGGAGATTGACTAACTCAGGGAAGTTCACAATCAAATCTTGTCTAGAAAAGTTAGAGAAAATGCAGCCAAGAAGACACAACTTTGCAGACTACTTCAGCTCCAAAATTCCTCTCAGCTAGAATATTTTTATATGGAGACTCCTACAGAATTTCTTGCCACTGGACGAAACAAGGAAATCATTGGGATTTAGCCTGGCATCTTGGTGTTGCTGTTTGAATGCTGAAGAATCTATTAATCATCTTTTTCTTACTTGCTCTTGTGATACAGGTATATGGACTTATTATCATCAGCTTATGCTTGTCAAGTTTCCCAACTTCATCAACATTCGGGACATGCTTCACTACTAGAAATCTCATAAAGATGAGATTGGAGAGTGGTCAATCATAATCCCAACATTAATCTGCAGGGAGATATGGTTACTCAGATGTGCTTATTTCTTTGATGGTGCATTAGCAACAACAAATAAAGGCATTGTAGGAATTAAAAGAAAGATATATGAATTGTGAAGCACATCAGCTGCCTCTTTTGGATGATTTCAATGGTCTAAAATGTGCAAAAAAGAAAAATAAATGCTTGCAGGTACGGTGGTGGAATCCAAATTTTTCAGATTGGATCATTCTTAATGTCGATGGAGCTTTCAAATCAAATCCTGGCATTGCATCAATTGGTGGTATTCTTCGAAGGAGAGATGGATCTTTCTTGGTAGCTTTTCCAAACTTCATCGGAGAAGCATCAAATATTGTAGCTGAAGCAGAGGCAATGGTAAGAGGAATTCAATTGAGTTTTGCATATGGTTGGAGGAATATTGTTGTTAAAATGGACTCTAAGATAGTGGTGGATATGGTTACTCATAGAACCTCATACCCTTGGGAATTACATAAATTGTTTCTAAGAGTAAGAATTCTAATGGGACAAGGATCAATCTCTTACTACCATATTTATCGGGAAGCTAATCAAGCGGTAGATTTTCTAGCAAACTTATCATCTAAGAATCAGCATGATTTTCTCTATGGAAATTACACTTCTCTTCCGTCTTTTATAAAGGGATTATGTCAATTAGATATAATGCTGGTCCTCACTATTCGACTAGTTTAGTTTTGTATTTGGAAGTGGATTTGTTTATACCATTTGTGTGCCTTGTTCTCATCTACTGATGTACTTTCATTTAACTTTGATAATTAAGTTATGTCATTTTTCTTTAAAAAAAAAAAACCTAGAATTATTTCTAATAACAGTGCCATGTTCATTAGATTTGTTTTAAAAAAATCTATTTAGTTCTAATGATGTTGCAATCACTAGGTCTAGGAACAAGTGACCAAACCTTGTTTCTTTCAAATTTATGTAACTCTGCATGCATAGCATTTATCCAACAATCATCCTTTAGAGCTTCCTCGATATTTTAGATCTACCATAGAGACATAACAAGCAAAGTTTATTTCAATTCATACTTGGCTCCTGGTTTTCATAGGAGCTTGAACATCACCTATTATGACGTTTCTTGGATGATTCTTTTTCACTCGTGCAGAAGGTCTCACGTCATCATCCTCATCATGTAAACTCAAACCTTGTGTGTCTTCACTTCTAGTATTTTCCTCAATAGGTTCATCCTCGGAGATCTGATCTAGAACATTGATTACCTCTATAGTGTTTTCAGCTGTGATTTCCTCAGTTTTTTCTTCCTGCAGGTAAAGCATATCGTATTCATAATACAAACACTAAAACTGTTATTGAAACCATACATGTCAAAGTTCTAGAAAGTGACTCTCGAGCCATATCCTATAATGTCCTAGTCTCTTCCTTTTCGGAACTCCATTTTGTTATGGAGTGTAAAGAGCTGAATACTCATGCTTCACACCAAACAATCGCAGAAGTAATTAAAATACTGATTTTCAAATTCAATACCATATTCAGTTCTGATCCGTTTCAACCAATAATCCTCTTTTTTACTTAAAAGGAGACAATCCAATTTTTAAAGCTGTCAAAGGTCTCACTCTTTTCTCTTAGAAAATGGTTTCACATATACCTAGAGAAATCATAAACAATTACTAGGATGTATTTTTTCTTACCAAGACATTGTACACTAATAGGTGCCATCAGGTCCATATGCAAAAGATCAAGAGGTGATTTATTACTTATGCCAAAAATTTGTTTATGAGGAACTTTAACAAGCTTTCCTCAGGACATGCTGAACATACTAGATTTTCTATGACAAGCTTAGGTAAACCTCTCACAAAATTAAAATTTTGTAACCTATTTAAATGAGATAAATTTAAATGACCAATCCTTTCGTGCCACAAACTAGTATGTAAATTAGTAGTAGCGCCATTACATGCAATAGCATAATTAAAGATAACAACATAACAATTATTTGTTTTCTGTTCTTTTACCTATCATGATACGTTTATCACCTTTCAAAATCCTTCATTTCTTTTTGTCAAACTAAACATCATATCCTTCATCGTACGGTTGGCTAATGCTTGGCAATGATTCAAAGTTTTGTTTGACTGAAACAAAATTATATTTTCCTAAAAGAAGAATATTTAAACCTTTTTTCCTCCGGGGTTTGTTTGCAATCCATGAACAAGTAACACGTCTTCAATTTCTTAACTACCTGGTGTAAGTACCTTTCCTTTACTTTTCTTTTTTTTTTTTTTCTCTCTTTCTTTTCTTTCTTTCAATTCTTTTTTTTTTTTTTAACTTTCTCTTTTACAATCCAGCTCCAACAGACATCCCGACTCCCCCAAGCCCAGTAGGCACAAGCACAGTCTACCACTTTTTAAAAAGTTCTCTGTTCTGTTCAGTAGGATTTGCTCTATATTTGAGTTCTTGTTCCTCATATCTATCCTCTTCCGATCGTATGTTGGTTTGTAGATTTCCAAAAACCTCCTTGTTCCATGTTCGTAGCACTCCTTTCAAGTGTTGAATCTTGGAAGCTATGATTTGCAGTCCATTCCCTTCAGCTGGAAGCCTCCATGAGTCCTCAACCACGTTTGCAACTATTTATGTCTTGCCCAGATGTCTTGATAAAGAAATAGCATTTGTCCATGGGAAAATTGGTCCTTTATAGTCACCAGCAAGGAAATGTATTCGGATGTCCTCAACCACGTTTGCAACTACCTTGTTTGTCCACCATGATGATGCCTCATCGAATACAACATTTCGTGAAACGTACACTTTGTTTGTATTTGGATCACAACATCTCCATCCTTTCTTTTGTTCATCATATCCTATGAAGATGCATCGGATGACCTTCTTGTCAAACTTGCTACGATGTTCATCTGCAATAAACACGTAACATACACAACCAAATACTCGAAAGTAATTGACTGTTGGCCTTACATTGTATAGCTTCTCAAGTGGTGAGACAAATTCCAACCTTGGTTGTGGTAGCTTATTGGTGATATAGACTACAGTCTTCATGCATTCTGCCCAAAACCTGATATCAACATTTTTGGCATGAAGAAGACTTCTACACGTTTCTGCTAGGTGGCGGTTCTTAATCTCTGCTACACCATTCTATTGTGGTGTGTTTGCACAGGTGAGTTGTCTCCTGATGTTACACTCCTTGAGGTAGTTATTGAACTCCTTTGAAGTGTATTCTCCTCCATTATCAGTGCGAAGGCATTTGATCTTCCTTCCGACCTCACGTTCTACCATCTCCTTAAATTCCTTGAATTTTTCAAGAGCTTCATCTTTATGTTTTAAAAAATATACCCACACATACCTTGAAAAATCATCAATAAAAGTTATCATATATTGATAACCACGAGTTGATGGTTGTTTGATCTTCCCAAGCAAATCTGAGTGGACCAACTCCAATGGCTCCTTAGCTCTAAACTTTGACGCCTTGTAAGGCAGTTGATGGGCCTTACCATATTGACATCCAGCACATATAGTGTCATTGTGGATCTCTAATTCTGGAAGTCCTTTCAACATTGACTTTTGCATCATGATCTTCAATTTGTTGTAATTGACATGTCTGAGTCATGCATGCCACAAGTCACCCGTGTCATTTCTCCTGGCCTTGTCAACATAGGTTGACATCACATAGATAGTTTCCATTTTTCATCCTTCCATAAATGGTGTACCCGTGATCTTCAAATCTCGATACACCCTCACATCGTCAGGACAGAACAAGACATAGTTACCTGAAGTAGTCAGCTGAGGTACTGACAACAGGTTTTTCTTCATCCCAGGGACATGATAAACATTCTGTAGGGGAACTTGATCATGGCCATACCTTTGTGGCAGCTGTGTCTTGCCAATGTGAGCTATTGGCATATGTGTGTTGTTTGCTGTCACAATAACTCAGTCTCCATTATACTTGGTCATGTGTAAGAGTTTCGACTCATCTCGAGTCATATGATTGAAACAACCTAAATCAACAATCCGATCATTCTCGTAGTCGACCAACTGCTCACAAACTGCAGTAAGTGAAAATTCCTCTATTGGGCCTTTTTCTCTTGTATCAGTAACGTCTACCTCCTCCATAAATTGGGATGTCTCAAAATCCTATTCTTCTAGTCTAGGACTCTCTTTCTTAGAGGATGTTGCAGCATTTCCTTCAACTTTCTTGGACCAGCAATTCCTTGCATAATGTCCCTTTTTGCCGCAATTAAAACATTCATCATTCTGACGATCATTGGGTTGCCACCGGTTTTGACCACTTTGATTATTTTGAGCTCCTCG
>JAWZTD010016958.1:0-20843 GCA_035221335.1 Echites panduratus | reverse complement strand
CTTCTTAGGGCTTTTCTACACTTTGGTTAGGGTGTGAATTGTCTACCAAACACAAGTCATTGGTTGATGTTGCATGCAACGTAGGTCAATGAACTAACCATAATCTTGGATGAAGTCTTGGGTAAGTTTTTCAATTGATGTATGTAATGTTGATGAAGATTTTTTCCTTTGCATGAATCACATAGAGAACCCTAAGAAGTTCTATGCAAAACTCTCACAAAAGATCAATTTTGATCTTGAAGGAATTTACTCTTGTAAGAGAAAAGAAAATATTGTATTGAATAATGTATTTACAGTCCAAGACTTGTTCTAAACATAACTAGGTCATAATAGGACTCTTATTAACTTTAAAGTAACAAACTAAAACAAATAAAACATAAATGAAATAGGAAACTAAAACCTAATGCCGCAAGAAAATAGAGTGTCCATTCAAACCCTTAGTTTCATCCTCTATTCCTTCACTCTTTTCATGCCGTTCAATCTTAATTTCTTCAAGCATCATTCTTCCTACTCCTTGACATGAATTTGAGTTTTTAAACCCTTCAATTATCATCACATTCCAAAGCTTCTTAACTTCATGGAATTCTTCAAGCTTTGATCTTTGTAATAACTCTTCGAAATCAAAGAGTTCTTCTTTGTGTTGAATGAATGATACCAAAGCTTTATTCATCTTCGGCCCTTGCTATAGGTCCATTTGATAATCTTGGAGCTAGATCTCCATTGTAAGCTTTCGTTAAAAGTCAAGTTTTTGATAAACTAGATCCCAAATCTGACAAGTGACTTTTTGCAGGCTATCCTAAATTAAGCATAGGATATTACTTTTATAACCCCACTGAGCAAAATGTGTTTGTAGCATGTACATGCATATTTTTAGAAAAAGAGTGTCTCAAAAAAAGCAAGTGGGAGAAAAGTAGAACTTGAAGAAGTTCAAGAACTACAAAGAGGTAACTGATGTATAGATGGAAACTGAGCAAACACGACAACATGTGGTTGATCAAGGACTTGAAACTGAGTATACACCACAACATGTGGTTGATCAAGGACTTGCTCAAGAGACACAAGCCTTGCGTAGGTTACTTAGGACACATCGTCATCCATAAAGATATGAGTTTTTGATATCTCAAAATGGTGATGTGTTGCTCATAGATCAAGATGAGCCTACTACCTACTATGAAGTTGTGATGGGCCCAGACTCTGAAAAATGGCTTGAAGCCATGAGATCTAAAATGGAATCTATGTATTCAAACCAGGTTTGGACTTTGGTTGATCCACCTGAAGAGGTAAAACCTATCTGGTACAATTAGATTTTCAAGAAGAAAACTGATATGGAATGTAAAATTCATTCATATAAGGGCAATTAGTCAGTAAGGGTTTCAAACAAGTTCATGGTATTAGTCAATAAGGGTTTCATCAGGATAGTACTTACTATAGCAACATATCATGATTATGAAATCTGGAAAATGGATGTCAAGACTGCTTTTTTGAATGGAAAGCTTCTCGAGGATGCATATATGATACAACCTAATGGTTTTGTTGATCCAAATAATGCTGGAAAGGTGTGCAAGTTATAACGATCCATTTATGGATTAAAGCAAGCATCTCGTAGTTGGAATCTTCATTTTGATGATGAAGTCAAGGAATATGGCTTTTTAAAAAATGAAGATGAACCTTGTGTCTACAAGAAATTCAATGTGATTAAAACCTAGCTAATTTTAATGCCATACGGACCAATCACGGGGTCAAAGGCTTCAAGGATGAGAAAGGCATTCATCACATTCATGCAAAGAAGGGAAGAATTACTTGACTCGGAAGCCATCTTTGAAAGGAATAAGTTTGATGAAAATCAAGTTGATTTGAAGTTATGGAATATATCAACTATGAATGGGATTGAAAGCTCCA
The DNA here is from genome assembly GCA_035221335.1 of Echites panduratus. Classification (NCBI taxonomy): domain Eukaryota; kingdom Viridiplantae; phylum Streptophyta; class Magnoliopsida; order Gentianales; family Apocynaceae; genus Echites; species Echites panduratus. The sequence continues at coordinate 18,944 of JAWZTD010016958.1, read as the reverse complement.
ATTCAAGCCAAAAAAACATCCAAGATGATAAAGGATCAAAGACACATGAAAGGGTGATGAAGAGGAACCAAAAAGTTGAAGAAAACAAGTGATTAATGTGCCAAGATGCAGTCGGCATCGGACAAATTCAGCCTCAAATATCATCTTTCCAAAGACATCCTGGTTTGGTGTTCGGCCCTCTGCTTGGCTCCAGACAAGAGAGGAATTGAAGCCATCTAGTGTCGAACAAGAGATGCCTGGCGCCAGACACTCTTTCGCCAGCAGCCATCATTTTCGTTTTTGCTCGGTTTTTACTTGTCTTCCTTCATAATTTTGATTGTGTTTTAAGTCATTATCATCATAAATGATGTAATTAGGGTTAGGATGAATCCCTACTATAAATAGTAATTATTTTGTATTCAAACATAACCAAAATTGAATCAAATTACAAAATTTCTTCTTTGTGCACTTCAAGAACTGGGTCATATACGATGGCCTTTTTTACGAAGGTCGTTAGGCCATCGCAAATGAGAATTTTATATAATAGGCCATACTATATGATAGTATATACGGTGGCCCTACGGCTGCCGTATATACTCTTGATTTTATACTACAAGCTGTCATATATTGTAAACATATATGACAGTCCGTACGGAAAAATAGGTTTTATATGACGGCCTCTGACCCATCGTATATAATTAAAGGTATATACGATGGCTTCTGTCCCGTAGAGGCCATCATTTATATTTGTCATTTATACGATGGATTTAGGGCCGTCATATATGTGTTTGATTATATAGGGATTTGGGATTTTTTATGTAAATATAGATGAGAATAAAAACAAAATCACAAATAAATAAGTTGGTGTAATAGTTTAAATCCTTGGATGGAATATATATTGGTTTGGGGTTCAAATCCCAATCCTTACTAACTTTCGAAATCATTTTTCACTTTCCCTCCAATTCCAATTTATTATTTCTTTTTCACTTCCCCCCCCCCCAATAATATATATAAATATAATATTCTCTTATATCTAATAATACCTCCATCCCATAAACATAGTTCAGTTTGGTTTTTGGCTCATTTTAAGAAAAGTTAGTTAGTATAGTTAATGTAATTAATTTTAAGGGTAATTTTAATTTAATTTATTGGAAATGAAAATAGTAGATATGATAAAGAATTACTTATGGTAATTATGTCTTTTAACTCATAACTATCCCTTCTCAAAAAAAGAAACTGGACTATAATTTGGGACAAAAGAAAAAGGAATCGTAGACTATCTTTATGGGACGGAGGTAGTATAATATTTCTAATCACATAATATTCTTTTTCTATTAATGTTTCAAAACCAAGGTTTTCTGTTTGATTTTTTATTAAATAATTAAAAAACTATTTTAAATCACTTTCCCTCCACTTCCAATTTTGTTTTTTTTCATTGTCCCTCCGTAATATATATATATATATATTATATTCTCTTATATCTAAGTAATATTTGTTTAATTCTTAAAACAATTTTGTTTATATCTAAGAGGTCATAGGTTCAATTTTTTCTCTTTTAATCGTCTTACCAAATATTTATATATCAATATTGTACAATAAAAGTTACATTTTCACCTAATGTTTTAATCATATTCCCTCCATATTTTTTGTTTAACTGTTCATTTTTCCTCCATTTCCATTTTGTAATTTCTTCACTTTAATTTCCCTTCAATTGATTTATATATAAATAAATATATATGTACAATATTCTCTTTTTATTTATATATATGTAATATAATATTTTTGGACTGATAATTATATAATTTTTTTAGACTAATTTTATTTTTTTTATTCTTTTTAAAACCGGATCAGAGTCAAACTTAATTGGTAAAGGGGTTAAGGTTAGACGGATTTATACCTTTTATATTTGTAAGATATCATATATAAATTTTTGTAGAATTTGAATATATTTATGAGAATAAGAATATAACAATGAACTTTAAGTTGGTACATTGGTTGAAGCTTTTGAAACTTTTCTTCCAAACTTTTCTTCCAAACTGTTGGTGGGTGTTCGAATCCCAACGTCCCCAAATTTGATTTTTTTAATTAAATACTTTTTAAAAAAACTATTTTAAATGAATTTGGCTCCACTTCTATTTTTGTTTTTTCACTTAAACAAATTTGATTTTTTTTAATTAAATACTTAAAAAAAAACTATTTTACATGACTTTCTCTCCACTTCCAATTTTGGTTTTTTCTTCACTTTCAATCCATAATATATATAATATTCGCTTATATCTAATATAATATTTTAAATCACATAATATTTTTTAATCTTATTTGACAAGTAATATTTTGCTTAAGTGGTTGTTCTTTCTTGTTTATATCTAAGTAATATTTGTTTAAGTAGTAACAGTTTTATTTATATCTAGGAGGTCATAGCTTCAAGTTTTTCTCTTTAATCATCTTCCATGCATTTATATATCAATATTTTATAATAAAATTTGTATTCTTCACTTAATTATAATTACGAATGTTATAAAATTAAAACTTTTCTATGTTACTTACACTTATATGCATGTATATATATTTGTTTAGTTATAATGTTAGAAAGACTTTTAGAATATCTAAAGTTTTATTATCTAAACTGAATGAATTAATGTTAAGAGTAAGATTTGAACCTTTTTAGTTAAGCTTAAACTCCTGAACCAACTCAAAGCAGCTTTTGGCTTTAAAATGCAAATTAAGAATTTAATTATAGTAATATTCTCTTTTTTAATATAATAATATTAATGTTATAATTAAAATAAATTATATAAGTTTTTTATAGTAATTAAAATATAGAATTAAATATGTCATATACAAATGCGAAGCCAAGATTCACACCAGGATCCTTCGAACATGTGAACAACTAAACTATATACAAACCACTAAGACAACTTCGAACATGCTTTAGTACTTGAGCAAGCAATATAATTATCATCTCATTCCTCTTCCTCTCCCTTTTTTTCTTGTCTTCACTCTCAATTAACATGGTCCTTGCCACATTTTTTTTTTTTGTATTTTTTATTATTAGCAACCATAAATAGAAAATTTTAGGATTTTTTTTTTATCTACAATAATAATGTTGTTTGGCATGCATAGTGTATTGTTATGTAAGATCATTCATGACTCACGGTACTCAATAGTAATGAAATTTATAATTGTGTGTATATATATATATATATATATTAATTAAAGAAAAAAAGAATTAAACCCAAATATTTTTGTAATATACTAATAAAATATTCTTAATTAAGTCTTTAATTACTTGCTTTTGTAATATGCTAACAAATTTTTGTACTTATAAAATATATAAAAACTTAATTAAGAATATTTTATTAGCATATTACAAAAGAATTTGGTAATTCTTAGCTTAGGATTTACATAGCTTAGAGTTTGGTAATTCTTAGCTTAGATGTTTAATGCTTTTAAAGCAGAGTGGGTGACATGAATGAAATTATGGATGGATTGAAGAAAATATCTAGTAATATGTCATTAAAATGGAAAGCCTAAAAAGGTGTTTCCGCTAAGAAGATATGATTGACCCAATTAGCTATCACAAGTCTTATTCATTTTTTTGCTTAATACTAATAATAACTATTAATCGTGACCATATCTCTCATCATAGTAATTAGAATTTCACAAGTCCATCTAAAAAACCAATGAAAAAGGCATAAAAAATTATATAGATATCTTGCAATGACTTTCTTGAATCTTGATTGTACTTATTTCTTGTTCTTGTTAATATAGTTTTTTATGTTTACCTGAAAAATCCTTTTGATTGTTGATGTTTTAAACAATATTGGATTGGTTTTAATTTTCTAAACTAGTTAGTTTGTTGTCATTTTATTTGAAATTAATTAATTTGGATTTTAGAGATTGTTTTTTATATTTATTAGGATATTTATTTTATTGTGATGATATATGAATTATTTAATATATATATATATATATATATATTTAATTGGAACATAAACTCATTTTACTAGTTGAGTTTACGATTCGAGTTTACCCGACCTCAAACAAGTTTATATAAACTCTGGAGTTTGAAAACCTTGCAGGCAACTCTAATAGAAGCCAGATCCTATAGAGCACCTAATAATTTTTTAGTATAACTATATATAGAAAACTTAAATCTATCTATCATTTTTGTTATATATATTCAAAATTGAGTGATTTAAGTTACAATTAGAAAATTAGTTAAAAAAATGAAAATGAAAAAAAAAAACCCCAAAAGATACACCTCTATTATGAGGGGGAAAATTTTGACTTCGGTGGGAAACAAAAGAGGTAAAGGGGATTTTGAAAATTTTGTCCTTCCAAGATAGACTAGAAAAACAACATATCTTAATTTTGTCTAAACACAAGTCTTCCATCTTCACTCAAAACCCATCTAGCCACACTCAGAAAACCCATCTCCCTCTTCCCTTTTCCTTTTTTCTCAAATGCCTTCAGAAAAACCATCTCCCTCTTCAGTCTAGCGACATTTTGAGCAGGTTCAACTTGAGCACCAGTGAGACCAGCGGCCACAGGCAGAAGAAAAGGGTAGAGCAGCCGTGTGAGACCAGTGGCCATTGGCAGAAGAAAGGGGCACTAGAGAGCTACCCACCTGAAGGGACTGGTTGTGTCTTTGACAATGATTGATTCATTCTTGAGAGCTACCCACCTATATATCAATCCAAGTCATTGCCTCCTCCCCCAGTCTACACTCTAGCACCAACTTACCAGTCATTAGAGGTAGGTATATGTTTTTGGTGTGAGGTGAATTAGTGGTTAATCAGGGAAATTTTGATTTTTTTTTGGTAGTGCAACTTATGTTAGATTAAGCTATATCTGGGCATGTTCAAGATTCTTCTTTCACTTAAGAAGCATGATTTTATTTCTTGTTTGTTGAATTCAAAATAATGGTATTGTCCTGGCTACTCTTGTCTTTGATTGGGTTAAATCCTACCTATCTTGTCTCACCCTCTTGCTGTTACGGTTTTACTACTACTGAAATTTTTTGGCACTTGCTTGATAATATTAGGATTGGGACCCCTTTCTTTACCCTAGTGTGCTTACTGAACTTCCGAGAAACTTTGTTGGAAATTTTATGATGATTAGTTACTTTTGTTTCCCTCTTTTCGAAGTCAGTCTTTGGGACTTGGGATATATGGGATGTGATTATATAAAATCAGCAGTGATAATGTGTGCTTGTGCAATGATGATATTTTCTGATTGTTACCTCTGCAATCCACAAGTAATCTCTTTTGTTGTTGTTAAGTGGAAAATTCTAGTAACTTCAATTTTTAGTGCTTGGTTTTCCTAGCTCAATTTTACTTTAGACAGACATGAATTGGTTTTCTTTGTGGCCCTTTCATTGGTGCATGGAATTTGGAAAGAGCCACTGGAATCTGGCTCATATGGGATATGAGTATTTTGACTTGCACTGGACCACTTGTTTATTTTATTTCAGATTTCTACTTTAAGGAATGGAAGCTTACTAGGGGTTAGCTTTCTATGCATTGGTAGCTTGACTTTGAACTCCATTTGGATGGTCATTTATATTACTAACGTCACTTAACCTTCTAGAACACATGTGCAACAAGGAGGAAGGAGAGGTGAAGGTCAACCTAATTCTTCTATAGAGTATCAACCAAAAGGAGCTGAAAAGAGAAATCATCATTGATGGAGACATGAGTATGAAGAGTACAATGATGAAGACTTTATGACTATGAAGTTGAAAGAGACCCAAGGTGTAAAGAAAAGGAAGAGGATTGTTATTCCTACTATGATGAACATATGGGGCCATTGAGACATATGAGACATGTGGGGATTGAAAGACCATCACAATGGGATAGTGAAAGACAAATGTCCAATAAAGGGAGCTCATATTGGAGATCTTATGGTCGTTCAAGTCATGGCAATTCTTCATTGACTAAAGTGGAAATCCAAGAGACACCCCATGAAGTAAAAAAGGTTGAAGATAATGAAACGCTTCAAGAAGGGAGACCTTGGCAAGTTGAAAGAGGGGTTACATATGATAGTTACAAACACAAGTATACTTTCAAGGTGGATGGAAGGATAATCAACTTGGATTCTTTGACACCACATCAAGCTTCTAAAGATCAACAACAACTTCTAGAGAACATGAGTGCATACTATGAAGACTTTGAGAGAGAAAGAGAACGTGAGAGACAATAAAATGAGAGGGAAAATGAGATTAAGCTTGAAAAAGAACATGTGCCACTTGTTAAAAGAAAAGCTGAAATTGTAAGAGTGAAACAAGATGAAGAGATAACGGGATATAAAAACAAAGAGAAGAAAAAAGGAGTTTGAGAGAGAGAAAGAGAGAGGAAGAACAGAGAGCAAAACAAAGGAAGGAAGAAAAATGAAAATGAGAGTAAAGATGAGAAAAAGAGTGAGCTTAACAAAGAACATGGGTTTGTGAGAAAAGAAAAGAGTGAAGAAAACTAGAGTTCATACTAAAAAGAAAGAGTGAATAAGAGTGCGTTGGTGAGGACATACAAAGAGGCCTTAATTTCTCCTTCTAACATTGATTATTCTTTTTCTTTGTGTTCTTGTGCCAAATTTTTAGAAATTTGAAGGATCAACCAAGGTGAAAGATGGCAAGGACCACATGATGATGAGTGAAATGTTGAAGTGGTGCACTCTTATCTCTACACTTGGAGTTTGATTGTTGAATTTTGAGCATGACAAGTTGATATTTATTTCTAAGTGAGATTTTATAAATGTTTATGATGTAAGTGAGAAAGATGTTTTTGCTAATTCTTTTAAGCATGATGATCTCTTGGTTGGAAGGAATAAATTGTGTGTTTCTATGAGTTTGTTAAAGGCTTTGGAAGATTTTGTGCTTATTGAGGAATCATTCTAGAGTGAACGTGCTGGCCATTATGTGCATAATGTTTCTAAACAAATAGCATATGTTGAATGCCATAACTGATAGGAACCGAGGAAACAAGCAAACTATGATTGAATCAACTTGGAGACTATCTAATGGTGATCCATGCCTAAAAATACCAAGTGGACCTATTACAAGATCAAGAGCTTCAAAACTAAGACAAGCATTGATGATTTTTATTCAAGGAAGAGAGGAATTAATCGATTTTGATTCCATTTTTCAAAGAAGATCACTCCAAGATGAAGAGGTTTCTAGCAAGCCTTTCAATGTCATCAAAGCTCAAGATTTTAATGAAGCTAAGAGAGACTAAGGAGATTCAAAATACATTGAAAAGAAAGCTTAAAAATCAGCATGGAGGACCAAATAATGGACCGTGACCAACCATGTGTAACATGACCAAATGTTAGAAATTTTGGTCACTATGTCTGAGATGTTTATGTGACAATTTAATTTATGTCAGGGCTTTATGTATTTTGCTTCTTATTAGGTTTGAGTAGCTTATGAGTATAAATAAATAGAACATTGTAATGTATCTTACCCTAATGATCTTTTTATCAAAAACAGAAAATTTCCCCTTGGTGATTGAAACTAAAATCAAACATGATCTTTCTTGTTAGTTTTTGCTAGAACTCTTCTAGGTTCTTGTAGAACTTCTTAAGGGCTTTTGTACACTTTGTTTATAGTGTGAATTGTGTACCAAACACAAGTCATTGGTTAATGTTGCATGACAACATAGGTCAATGAACAACCATAATCTTTGATGAAGTCTTGGGTAAGTTTTTCAATTGATGTGTTTGTGTTTGATGAAGAAGGGTTCCTTGCATGAATCACATCACTATCAGAAGACAAGGACATGGAAAGTGAATTTCCAGTCATCAAGCTTATTTATAAAGACTTGTATTTTAAATACAAGTATGAAGTTTCTAAGATTAAGAAGATCTTCATGGCATTTACATTGAAACAAATCCAAGAAGATCAACTTATTGTTGATGCCTAGCTTGGAGAAAGTAAGCTTGAAGTGTGGAATCATAAGTACAAAGATCTATATTTCAAGTTTAAACTCTATGAAGATTTTGGAAGCTTGAAACTATAGAAGAGTCACAACATTTGAAGGCCAAAAGGACTTGATTTCATGCCTTAGTCATATCTTGAAGGAAGGAAATGAAGGGCTGCAAGAAGGCATGAAAGAATGGAGTAAAGTTGTTGAAGAGCCAGGCAAGCCTAGTCCGAAGCCTGACCACCTTGGTGCACATTTTAGAAAGTTCCAGAAGCATCCCGGCATGCCATCCAGTTGCTCATCCTACTCCAGCCTGCTAAATTTGGAGCTAGGCACACTTCTTCCGGAGCCGGATCACTCTCTATCCAGCTGCAATTAATTTCGTTTTCTTTGACTTCTTGTAAGTTGAGTATCTTAATATGTCATTAACATCATGGGAATTATAAATTAGGGTTTTGGCTAACCAAAACACTATAAATACATCCTTATCTTGTATTACAAAGAACCATTATTGAATCAATTACAAAACTCTTTGAGAGAATTTCCAGATCATCTTTGATCAAACTTGTGAGAGCTTAAGGAACTCTTTTGGGGTTCTTGAGTGATTACAATTAGGCTATCAATTACTTTGGTTGAGGTATTGATGCGTCGTTACAAATTAAGAGAATGGTTGACAAAGAATTAGCTTTATATGTCCTTCTAATTAACCAAATCAAACCTTAATTTAATCTTGTGAAATTGGTGTGAGATTTGATCTTATTTGCTAACTATTTTCAATTCAATTTTGAAAATCACATCAATAAGCATGGTGACTTTTTATTTGATGGAAATGTTTTGCTAATACCTAGACCTTCTAATCGTAAACGGAAATAACTTTGATGTACATTCTTATGTGTTGGAAAGCTTGAAGTTCATGAAGAAGAAGATCTTAGAATCTTACATGATTAGACTTTCAAAATTTTTCTTGGATGGCCGAGTCTTGTGAATTTTTGATGTTACAATCCTTGATAAAAACTTGTGCTTTTGTCATTTTATGTGTATATTGATTGTTGATTGTAAGCTCTTGGTTATCTTGTTTGAAAAATATTTCTTTGTGTTGTATAAGGGAAGAAAGTCTATGATCATTGAAGATAATTCTTTGTTGACACGTCATGATGAGACATGTTATGTTGAAGAATTACACTTCAGAGAAATTGCATAGCTTCATGATTATGCTAGCTACATGAATGCATGGATTTTGATCATTATTTGATTTAATTATGTGTTGTTATGGTTTGAATTTTGTGCCATAAATAGAGATTTGTTAAATTTTTGGGAACATTTTCGATCATTCATTGAATACAATGTTATCCATCTTAATGATAATTTGGATTTTAGCATATGTGAAATTTATCTCTTTATCCATTTTACACATGTGTTTGATGTTTTTGATGGAGGGCATATTTTTGCTACGGTAAGAAAGTGTTTCTTGACCTTATTAAGCATGAATTCGAGGAGTGGAATTTTGATGCATCACACTTTATAGGGTCACAAACCAATGGGAGTTATGACTTGTGACTTGATTGAAAGAATTTTATATTCTTGGTGCTTAAAATGGATGGTATTCCTTATGTCTATTGCTTTTGCTAATGAGTTTATTGTAGATAAAGAGGGATACATATCAATTAAACAACGACACCACCTTGGTATGAGGACAATTTAATTCATTCTAATGCAATAATTTCAAGGAAGGATGACCAATGCCTAGTGCTCGAGAGCATGAATCTACTTGGTAAGTATTCTTTTGATGTTTCTTCAATCAATGTTAGTAATCATTCTCTTCTCAATGTAGGACTTGAAGATCTGAGGACGAATCTTTTTGATTTTAGGGGGAATGATAGAGATCAAGGAGCACACTTAGCATTGAAGAACTCATGGTAGCCACTTTACGAAGAGAATAGATGATCCATAGTTTTTGGTTACAAATATAAGGACTTGCACTTCAAGTTCAATCACTAAAATGGAGCTTCAAAAAGGAAATACAAAGAATGGCATAAAGAACTTCAAGATGATGACTTATAAGCAGGACACTTCAATGATTAAGAAGGTCTTAAAGACATTGGCATTGATGTATCAGTGAAGAACTACTTGATTTTGAAGCCATATTTGAAGGGAATATATTTGATGAAAATGTTAAAGACTTGAAGCTATGGAACATCACCTCAATGGTGCCAAAAACACTACAAGAAACTGAGCCATATAAGACGAAATTTTTTATGGCAGCCATACGGTCGCAAATGGTCATTTTATACTACAAGCCGTTGTATTTGATAGTATATACGGCGGCCCTAGGACCGTCTTATATACTCTTGACTTTATACTGCTAGCCGTCATATATTGTAAGTATATGCAACGGTTCGTATTTAAAAATGTGTTTTATACGACGGTCTTTGAACTGTCGTATATAAATAAAGGTTTATATGACTGTCCGTAGCAAAATAACTATCTTTGAAGTATTTTGACTTATATACGACGGCTCAAAGACCGTTGTATATGTGTGTTGTTTATACGATGGCTTTGGGGCCGTTGTATGTGGGATTTTTATGTGAATATAGTTATGAATAAAAACAAAATGATAGAGAAACAAGTTGGTGCAATGGTTTAGTATTCTTGGATTCAATGTATAGGTGAGGGGTTCAAATCCTAACCATTACTAATTTTCAAAATCATTTTTTCACTTTCCCTTCCTAATATATATAATATTTTAAATAACATAATATTCTTTTTCTCTTAATTTTTCAAAATCAAGATTTTTTTGATTTTTTATTAAATAAATTTAAAAAAAACTATTTTAAATCACTTTTCCTCCACTTCCAATTTGATTTTTTTACTTTCCCTCCATAATATATATAAATATTATATTCTCTTATATCTAATATAATATTTTAAATCACGTAATATTTTTTTTCTCTCAATTTTTCAAAACTATAGTTTTTTAGTTTGATTTTTTATTAAATAATTTTTAAAAAAGAAAAAAAAAACTATTTAAAATCATTTTCAATTCACTTCCAATATTGGTAGAGGGTAAAGCTCAGAGATCGGGTTCAATTAGATTTTTATTTTTACAAGAGTACATTTTTTCAATTAACTATATTAAAAAAATCAAAAAAATTTAAATATTGTCTTTTTATAAATATATATATATATATATATATATAGGATAAGAATAAGAATATCTTAACAAAATTTAGGTTGCCACAACTGTTGAAGCGTTGGATACCGTTCTTGTTTGACAAAGGTTCAAACCCCAAAATTTAACAAAATTTATTTTGTTTAATTGTTTTTTTATTTTGTTTTTATCACTTTCCCTCCATAATATATATAATATAATATTTTTAAATCACTTTCCTTAAGTGTTTTTTTCCACTTTCAAATCATGACATTGTAAGTTGGGCCACCGGTTAAGCTTCGGAATCTGATTTCTCTTCGCAAGTGTTTGAATCCTACCCCCATAATTTTAAAAAAATTTTATTTTAATTAAATATTTTTTTTCAAAAAAGAAAAAACCTATTTAAAACAGTTTAAAATTAATTTGAATCTTTTCGTTTCTGCAACCTTTGGGATTAAAATACAAATTAAAAATTTAATCAATGTTAATGTTAATCTCTTTAAATAAAATTTCACCATCGTTAATAATTGACAAATTTTGAACATTTAATTTCTTTTGATATTCCATATATTTAGTAACATATATAAGTTTGTACATATACACGTTTTTGAAATAGTCATATTATCGAGAATTGAATGTTATTTATTCTATTTTGAAATATCTGATATTGAATATTGAATATTGACTTGTCTAAAATAAAAATATTTTCAATTTTAAGTTTCACATTTTTTAATATTAAAATTGAGTCACTTTTTCGTGATGATGGTACTTAACCATATTGCCAAGCATTTATTTGCTTATTATTTTGGTTTTGTTATGAAATAAATATAATGGATGTCTATCTTATATCAAAGTGATAATCCAATATCAAGAGATAAAGAGATACTCTATCATTCCAAATGATAAATGATAGAGTTCTATCACATTTTTAATTAGTAATAGGATATATCTTCTAATTCCTTTCTATTTCTACTTACTGATATGTACCTTTGAACCCTATAATAGGGCCTTATGTTGGAAAGTTGTAATTCATTGATTCATTATTCTCTCTCACAAAGATGAATAATATTCTCTCTATATTCTCTCTATAGTTCTTTACATATATTTGTTATTGTGTTTACAATATTACTTCAATATTGTTGTACCGACAACTACTGCGCGACAGCAAATTCACAACAGGTTTGACATTTATGTTTCTATTTTACAATAAAAATTGTACTCTTAGCCTAATTTCATTATATGTGAAACTATATAGCTAGTTATTATAGTTTTGACTTATTTCTATAAGTACATCCGAGCTGAGTATTAAAAACACTTAATACATATTAAGTACATCCTAATTATTTTTATGTGGAGTTTCTATAAGTACATCATAATTATTTATATGTGAAGTTTACTTATTTAGTACATCTAACACATATTAGATACATATGATGTTTTATTTTTGTCCTTGTATTATATATAAGTAGATAGGTAGATTTTATATAAGTATATATACACATATACTTCTTTTATAATAATCTTTTTTATTGAGAACTGAATGTTATAATAGTCTCTTTATATTGACATACACATAATTAATTATATCAATTAACATTTATAATACATGTATTTTTCTTATTTTGTTATTAAATTGCAAAAAATTTTCAAATTAATTTTTATAAGCGATATTATATATTAAATTATGAAATATCAATATATTTATTATTTTTCAAAAACTTATGCAGTGTTCAAGTAATTAATCTTATTATCCATTTAAACTAGTGTAACTTTATCCATATTTTTAATTTTTGTTCCAAAGAATGCAAAAGAGGGAAAGTGAAATTATTAGGAGGGAATATAAGAATTTCAAGTTCATAAACACATGCTAGCAAATATTTAAAATTTTTTAGCTTATTTGAATGCCTACACTAAGCTCTTTTTCTTTTTTTCAAAGATAAAATTTCTCAGTTATTCTTCCCTTCTCGCTGACATAGATACCATTCAGGAACTTCTGTCCTAAACCTCCCCTTCCCAATCTATTGCTCCATTTTTTCAGCTTAAAAACCCTTTTGCCGCCCAACTGCCGCCACTGGTTTTTTCCCAAGTTTCACCATTTTTTTGCTACCCACTCTTTGTTTTTTCACAGATTTAGGCATTTCCCACCTTCCCTAACATAGCCCAATCATTTTCTTGCATGTTTCAAGTTTTTTCCACTTTTGGTCCTTGCTGCGCCACTCTCTTCTACCTCAAATTCCTGATCTGTCAACTGCGATCTGGACTCTTTTTCTATGGACCCACACTCGCAACATCCTAAGCTTTTGTTTCCACCCTTATCCACTCAATTTCATTGCCGTTTACCCCCCCCCCCCCATTTTGACTCTTAACCACATTCTGTCGCCCAGCCCAGCACCGCCTCCTTCCGCTTTCAATTCCGCCTCCAATACCTGCAAATACAACCTATTCTCACCTGACCCATATTCCCAACATCCTAAGCTTTACTTTCCACCCTTACCCACAAAATTTTGTTGCCATTTGCCCCTCCATTTTGGTATTTTCACCACATTTTCGCACCTGTTCAGCTCTACTGCAAGGGAAAAAAAAAGCCTGATTGCTGTTTGCAATGGAAGCATTGATGTTAAAATTAGCATGGACAAATCTCATATTGTAGCGGTAGCCCTTGGTAATGCCATTTATGAGATTCTCAACGTTTGCTACAGCTAACAGTAGTAGTACTATTTGTGCAAAAACTTTGAAGGAATCCAAGGAGAAATGGGAGATCGCTGCCCCAGCCATGATTTGTACCTTGGCCCAATTCTCTTTCGAGTTCGTAACTACTGACTTTGTTGGTCATCTTGGGGATTTGGAATGTGCATCTGTCTCTATGGTGAATAATGTCCTCCTAAACTTTGTGTACGGAGTAATGGTACACAAGACAACCCAGAAATTTCTGCCGTTTTGCAATTTATTAGGAAAGAAGAAGAAAAATTGTAGCTCTGCGATTGGTAATTTTTTCTTTTTAGTTTCTTGGCATATAAATTAATTTTGTATGGAATGGGAAGTGGACTTCAAACACTCTGTGGTCAGGCAGTGGGAGCAGAGCAATTTGAGATGCTTGGAATCTATTTGAAAATGGATTTTGTTTAATTAGTCTTGGCACAACCTTGTTGTTGATGCCCTTTTGTATCTTCTTCTCCCCCTTTCTGAAACTTATGTGTCAAAATCCAGGAATTTCAGAGCTTGCAGGGAAATATGCAATATGGGTTATGGCAGCAAATCATTTGTAGTTTATTTTGGCCAGTGTCGGAGAGGAAGTCAGGGTATCATTCGGTGCCAATATTCCGGGGTGACGGGAAATGGGTTCGGCTCTAATCCAATTCCAAAGGCCAAAAAACAAGAAACTATGGTCCGATCGCAAGCCCTACTTAACCCAGTATCAGACGCCACAGCGACTGCAATGAAGGTATGCCTCTTTTGTTATACTTCGTGAACCTTCTATTCTCTATTCTTACTTTGAATGAATTAGATATTTTATATTAAAAATATTAATATTGGCAAGTTAAAAATGAACAGTTTGACATTTTTTTCTTAAAATTTCTCCACATTTGATGATTCTCAGTTCTCTCTCAAGAAGTTTTGGAAATATTTTGGTTGGTTTCTTGAATATTTCCTGTCTAAGAGCCTATGCTTGATGAGGTATACATGAATTAATTTGAAGTTCAATTCAACTATAACTAAATTATATTTATAATCAAACTTCTACCATTATTAGTTATAATTGATGTACCTTCCGGCATTATTTGATATCCGAATCTATTGGAGAATTTTCTTCCATTATTAGTTATAATTATGGGTGGCTACAATTTATGTATTAATTTTGGGATTACATCTTGTTGAATTGGATTCTGGTGACAAGATTTGGGCATGGCTTGCTAGGTGCTGCTATAGTTGGCAATATCTCTTGGTAGCTTATAGTATTGGCTCAATTTATATATGTTGTCTCTGGGTTTTTCCCTGAGACATGGACCGGGTTTTCTTAGCTGGCCTTAAAATCCAAAGCCCTTGCTTCTTTTGTCAGGTTATCTCTTTCATTTGTCGTTATGATATGGTATGTTCTTGAAACTTGAATATAGAATGCAATTGTATGTTTTTACATGGATTGAATTTTTGTTGGCCATATGAGTACGCATAGGCATAGTGCACTAGCACTCTATATATACATATATACTGGCTATTGATAATACCAAGAAAATTCGGTTTGAATTAATTGTATCTGGGGATTGATTTGCAACTTGGAGCAATGGTACATAACTATACTAATTCTTATGGAAGGCTGGTTGAGAAATCCGAAAATTGTTGTAGATGCCATATCAATTTGGTAATTACGTGCCCTATTTTGGTCTGTAATTCAGATCAATTGTTGTGTTCTCAGTTCTCACAAACTTCTCCTTTTGGTTTTTTTTTTCTGTAGCCTAAACATGCAGAACTTTAACTGATGCCTAGTAGAACATTTGCAAGAAATTCGTAGTTATTAAATACTTTCTGATTTTTCTTCTAACTAATAAAGATGCCAAAATATTCCAATTGGTCTTGGACTCTAGTCTATTATATTGTGTTAACAGCTCTTCAATTCAAGACAGATTTAACAATGTTTTATAATTTTGAGAGTTCAGTTAATTGATGTTCTTTCTTGATATAAATAACTTATTTTGCACTTAAAATAAATAAAAAAAGGTTTACTCTTTAAGGGATTGGGCATTCACTGTGTGTGTTTTTGGTCTACAATTTGTTTCATGACTCCACATTTATCCTTTCTCTCTCCCCTTCCCCTAATCACTCTCAATTTAGTTAAGGATCGTATGGTTTTAGTCATCTTTGTTTGTAATCTTATCTTTTTGTGAGATTCAATTGATGTAATGATTTTTTTCTTTATTGAAATGGAATAGTGTTTTTCATCTGTGGCAGATTAATATATAGAGGTATTCACAGCGTAAGCTTTTGCATTCAATTGAGAGCATTCTACTAATATATGATACATAAAGTTTGCTCTTGAAACTTCAGATGAGCTTGTGGTTTCTGGAGCAGGAGATGTTGAAGTAAGTTACCAATGGGTTTGCCTCGCACAAAGACCAAAACTACTTGCTGCATATATAAGACATGTCGAGCTTTTTATGTACACTTGGTTGTCTTCTTATGTTTCTGTGGCATGTTTTAAATTCATGAAAGTCTCTTTTTGGGTTTTATGTGCACATGCATTTGTATTTTCATTATTTAGGATTTGGATGTTATTTTTATTTGTTTGAGCATTGCTACAAGAGAATGGCAGTGACGCTTTTTTTTTGGTTTTGGTAATAATCTTAGAGAATATTTATATTTTGTTATGGTAATTTTGTGTTCATTCGATGTTAATTTGTAATTTAATTTTTTTGTTAATTTGGTAATATTAATTTGATAGTTTAAAAATTTTACATTTTTGTTGGAGATGAAAGTGATGTATATATACTATTGTAATCTTTTAATTTTTTTTTTCAACTAGAACCATTTTGAATAAATTTTTATTCTATTTAAAAAAAAAATTGTACAAACATCTATTACGACGGCCCTTAAGTCGTTGTATATAAGTCTTTATAATATAGAATGGCCTAATTAATATTTGAAATTTATTTTGAATAAAAAAAATACATCAATTACGACAACTTAGGAGCCGCCGTATATAATTTAAGTATATACGACGGCCTATGAGCTGTTGTATATAAGTTAAATACATGATTGTTGTATAAAAGATTTTTTTGCTATGTCAAATTCATATCGTAGTTGTTTATATCGTCGTATATATTATATACGACGGTTATTTTTTCGTCGAATTTTTTTTGTCGCTCTTGTATTCACGACAGTCCAAAAACCGTTGTATAAAACTTTTACGGAGGCCTTTCAACTATATACGGCGGCCCTAGGGCCACGTATATAGTCAATTTTCTTGTAGTAAATCATGCAAGAAGATGCCAAAGAAGTCTAGAAAGAATACATCAAGAATGCATCTTGAAATGCTAGCCAAATGGATAGGAATTGTTGCAGAAACATGGCTGTAAGGTGCACTACCAGAAGCTAGGCCTTATACGATGGTATTTTTATGGCGGTCATAAGACCGTAACTAATGGTCATTTTATACAGCAGGTCGTCATATATGGAATATATATGGAGGCAATATACCCTGGATTTTATACGGCGAGCTGACATTTATTGTATAGTATATGAGACGGCCCATAGGGAAAAATGAGTTTTATACAACAGCCCTTAAGGAGTCGTATATAATTGAAGGTATATAAGATGGCCAGCAGCAAAATACCTTTCTCCAAATTATTTTGCCTTATGCCGTCGTATATGTGTTTGATTATATACGGTAGCCTGAGGACTGCCATATATGTTTTTTTTTTAAGTGATTATATTTATATGCATAAGATCATTTTAACAAAAGTGTAAGTTTGTGTAGTGGTTACATGGCTTGAAAAATATTATGTTGACATAAGTTCAAATCCCAACTTTAACAAATTTTCAAAACTATTTTTTGTTTGATTTTTTTAATTAAATACTTAAAAAAAAACTACTTTAAATCACTTTCAGTCCACTTAAAAAAAATTTTTTTTTTTCACTTTCCCTACATAACATGTATAATATTCTCTTATATCTAATTTAGTACAATTTATATCACATAATATTCTTTTGCTCTCAATTTTGAAAACTATGGTTCTTTGTTTGATTTTTTTTATTAAATACTTTTGAAAAAAAACAAAATGCCTGTTATGCTTGATATATTTAGTTTGATCTGCATCTGTCTTAATTCTGCCTTTTATTAAAGTAGTTTTTTCTTTGTAAAATTGGCCGAGGCCTATGCTTTTTTGAACCTAATGGTAGATGTTATGCCAGTCATATCTTTTTTTAAAGTTGGAGGGGGCCGGGGGGAGAAATGACAAGAAGATATTGGAACATAAATTTAGAAGAAATGTTGGGGGCTGGAGTTTATTTTGGCCATGGTACTAGGAAATAGAATCCTAAAATGGGACCTTACCCCTAGGTATTCTCTACCTACTCACCTATGTCGGTTTCGGGTACAGGTACCCTTTTGCTTACAGTCCTTCGAGCTTTTCCTGGGAGTATGGCATGGGTTACTTCAACGCAGTAGCTCCTGGTACTCGAACATTGGCTCGAGGCATTTTCTCTACCCCTTCTTACCTTGAAAAAGCAGGGGCACCTTACTTTCTTGAACAGATAACCATCTTTCGGCTAGGGGGAAAAAACTATTTTAAATTGTTTTCCCTCCATTTCCAATTATGTTTTTTTATTTTCCCTCTATAATATATATAATATTCTCTTATATCTAAGTAATATTTTTTTAAGTGGTAAAATATATCTTAAAGGTTATAAGTTTAACTTTTCTTCTTTTAACCCTATATATAATATTTATGTATCAATATTTTACAATAAAAGTTATATTCTTCACTTAATATTTTAATCGTTTTTCCTCAATGTTCTTGATTATCTTTTCATTTTTCCACCATTTCAATTTTGTAATTTTTTCACTTTCCCTATATAATATATATATAAATAAAAATATATGTACAATATTCTCTTTTTATATATAATATAATATTTTTTATTGGTAGAGGAGTTAATGTCATAGCGGATTCAACTATGTTTTTATTTTTTTTATTTATTTTAAAATAAATAATATATAATATGTAAAGGTATATAAAATGTGAATATTGATAGTGCTATGTACTAATATAATGACATAATTTTTATTTTTTGCTTCAAATATATTTATGAGATTGATTTTATTATACCTAATGTTTCCATGAATAATACTATCTACTTTTTGGTCATTAAGTATGTGACTTAATAGTAAAACCCTCTTGGCAATA
>JAWZTD010016947.1:0-20854 GCA_035221335.1 Echites panduratus | reverse complement strand
ATTGGACATTTTACTTTGATAGTAATAGAGTACTAGTATACACTGAAGCCCAAATTAAGTTATTTGTCTATGGGATTGGATGAATTAATTAATTAATCCTTAAGAGACTTATTTTTGGTCTTTTTCTTAAAAGGAATAAGAAAAGACCCAACTAATGGCTTTAGCCCATTAGGATTATGTTTTAAGGGTTTATAAATATCCCTTTATAAACCCTAGCAAAAATAAGACTAATAACACTACTGAAAGACAATCGTTGTTTTCTGTGTGTGTAGGGACACATTCAGGAGTCATTGTTTGTGGAGATTCGTGTGGACTATCTAGAGACTCAAAATTTGGGGAGCTATTTCTATTATTGATGAGTCTGATGCGATCGTGATTTTAAATAAATTTGATTTATGTTTCCGCTGCGCAATTCTAACAGTCACTTCAGCAGTTGTTCCATATAATAAGCTATGTATAGACCACAACTGGTTCAATCTGACTGTTGAGGAATCTCATCCGCTTTCTTCTATGAGGCTCCCTGGTTGTCACATTCTCTCCTATATATTTGACCTCAATATAATATCCCGCTTGGTGTAACAATGTTGGTAGTACCTGCATCACTGGAAGTCCTAGGTGCATCCTACTATCATAAGCTTGATCTGATATTTTTGGGAACATATATTATAAGAGAGGAATTCTCCAGTCATATTCAGAGTAGCACCCAATGCTTGGAATAAAAACATGGCATCAATACCTATATGCATAGAATGAGTAGAGCATCATCTATAAAAGATTTTTTTAATATCAACAGATCAAAGTTAAAATGTTTTTTTTAAAAAAAAAAATCTAAAAGCTAACTTATTTAAAAATGTTTTGACAAGATAATAAAATTAACACTTCTAAGCTCACTCTGTAATAAAAATTTTGTCACTACTAAGAAAATATTGGATAAAATAATTTTTTATTACAAAGTGAGCTTAGAAGGAGTCGGATCATTTTCCTTCATGACTAAATGATGTGTGGCTAAACGTGTAGGAGAAGAATCATGAAAATCCCACATTATTTAAAATAACATATCAATAGTTATTATCATTAACTACATAGTTCTTTCATTATTTGAAATTATTAAAGCTACTTACCTCTTAACCGTTTCAATAGTCTCCTCGGTCATCCACATTGATCGAGGGAGTGACCAACTCCTCGATCCTTCTCTCTATCTTATCAAGACGTGTCTCGATCTCCAAAGTAGTTAATTGTGAAATATATTGTAATACACTTTATGACAAATACACTTGCATTGTAATGAATACACTAGTCTAAATTTTAAAAATGTAAAATATTTATTAGAAAAGAGATATTATAATACACTTGCTTCTATTCTTGAGTTGTGAAGCACAAATAAGTTGCACATTAAATGGGGTATTCTGAGATGGGTGGTGAAAATTTTTTTTAAATGCCTCAATTTTTATGACTTTTTTAAATCTTTTAAAGAATGGGTTTACTTTTTTCTGGACCCCTTTGTCGTGGAATGACATTTTTTTTTTTGTCCCAATAGAAGGTGTTGGCCACATGGGTGTCAATTTTTTTTTTTTTTAACAATCTGTGGCTGTTGTTTGTTTGCCTAGTGTGCATTTTTGTTATGCAGATGTCAGCATCAAATTTGAAATTCAAGTTGCACTTTGATGGCAATTCATGAATTCTGAATATATTGGGGGTAAAACAGATAGTTTTGACTTGTTAGAAGATGAGATATCTTACCCTAGTTTGATGTGCGAAGTTAAGAGAAATGGGTTTGAGGCATGTACATAATTGTTCTTCAAGGAAAGAGGGGTTCAGGGTTTATTAGAATAAGTAGTGATGAAGACATCTCAACTCTGTGTAAAAAAAATTTACATCCGAATAGGAGATTAGAACTGTTTGTGGAAAAGTTAAAGATACTAAACCTTCCTTCCCAAGATGAATGGCTTAAGAGTGGGCAACCATTTATTTTAGTGGTGGAGGAGTTATCCACTGATGAAGGAAATAATCCTTTACAAACTCAATGTTCTACAGAACAGGAAAAGGAAGGAAATAGAAGCAAAAGGATGAAAGGGAAAGGGTATTCAAAAGGGGGAAAAAATAGGAACAAAAAGGGTAAGCAAGAGTGTAGAAAGTGATGGCTATGATTTGAGTGAATCTAAGCAAGGGAGTGAAGGAGAAGATGTTTATTATGATGATATATTTGTGAGAGTTGATATACATAGTGATGGTAACCGAACAACTCGAGTATTGAGTTTCTCAACTAGACATTCACCAAGGAAGACATCGATAATGGCAACAAGGTCTACCACTTCACCAATGATGCAAACAAGATCTAGAACTTCCCCGGGGAAGACTTCAACTGCTAAAAATTGATGTATCTTAACTGTATTTCTAGTTATTTTCTATAGTTGAAGCATTCTACAAGGATAATATTTCCATTTTCTATATCTGGTTGGTGGTTATGTTATCTAATACTTGAAAGGATAACTTAACTGCATTGGCTTGGCTGTGAAGTAAGGAGGATGTAATTAGCTATTTATTGCAGTTTTATAGTTCATTTTGTGCACATTTATGGTTTTTGTTGTTTTTTTCTCTAGCTAGTGGCATATTTGTTCATGGTGGCTTTGCTAATGGATTGTATGTGATAAGGATTTGTATCCCGAGAGTTGTTGGCTTTCCATTGGTGGGACTGACCATGTGCATATATGGAATCTGTTTTGTGTGATACTTATGCATATTTGGTTGTTGAAGTAAGAAACCTTTGAAGGCCAAATAATAGTTCAGCTTATCCCTTTAAAAGCATTGCTTTTCCGCAGTTTCAGGTAGCAGCTTTTGTTTCCTCAGTTTAAGTGTTCAGTGTGGATTGTTGTTGACAGTGTTGAGTGGATCTTTCACTGTGTTTGGCATTTGCAGTTTGTCTGGATGAATTAAAGATAATTTTGAGGCTAGGTCTATTATATCCACCTATTCTTGCTTTCCATTGGTGGGACTGACCATGTGCATATATGGAATCTGTTTTGTGCGTTACTTATGCATATTTGGTTGTTGAAGCAAGAAACCTTTGAAGGCCAAATAATAGTTCAGCTTATCCCTTTAAAAGCATTACTTAAAGCATTACTTTTCCGCAGTTTCAAGTAGCAGCTTTTGTTTCCTCAGTTTAAGTGTTCAGTGTGGATTGTTGTTGACAGTGTTGAGTGGATCTTTCACTGTGTTTGGCATTTGCAGTTTGTCTGGATGAATTAAAGATAATTTTGAGGCTAGGTCTATTATATCCACCTATTTAACGTGTGAATTATATTATTATCTTTACATTTGTTGGACTATCATGTTGGATTTTGATTGAAGTTGGATTCTAAAGTTAACATTTTTATATGTGAAATTGTTGATTGAATCAAGTGTTTCTTTCCCTTTCAGATCATATGGAAAAGGAACCTTTTCTAAATTGTTAACTAGAGCGGTTTATAGATGTTATGTTTTTATTCTTCAAAATAAGAGAAAATAATGAATCCTTTATGTTTATCTTTATTTATTCTTTATCTATTTGCTTTTTCTCCCTCACTTGAAATTATGTGAGAATGAGTTGCCGGTGGGATCATTGGATATAGTACAGCTAGCTGGGAGCTTATTTAGCAAATCAACTGTAGGTAAATGAAATCCTGCTTGATTAACTTTAGCTCAGTGCTACTTGTTTGATGACTGGTGGAATCACTAACCTTCTTTATTTGATCTAAAGTTTTTTTAACCTGTGGAATGTCCACACTAGGCTGTATAACTTCAGATTTCAGTTTCAATGGATTACGATGCGATGATGTGTAGATGGATTCAGATTTTATGATGAGCTTGGTTGCTCTGTATGAGCATTATTTATTGATGATCATCTTTGTACTTTATGTTGCATGTCCAGGAAATATCAGACCCTTACATGTGCTTCCTTTTCTCTGGATAAAACTGAGAATTCTTTTGCTTTTGGGTCATGGGCATGTGGCATATTTCACCATGTTCAGATGCCAAATGATATGGGTCTGGGCAACTTCTTTTTTGTGGCCTTCCTTTTTTTATCATGTCCTTACACTTGAATGTTGACATTTGAAAAACAGATGTAACGAATAAGACGTAGTATAAATTAAAAACCAAAAACAAACTAATGTCATTTCAGAGCCTCTAGTACAATATTAGTACAATGCATCAACTACTACTACAATATTATTACGAAAACCATATTTCACTACTAGTAAAATATTAGTATAATGCATTAACTACCTCATATATATCATACAAAAAATCACAAGTGCCACTAATAGGAAACATTTATACATTCGAATGGACTTTAACATCTTCTTCTTCTCCTTTGCTTCAGTGCCCAACTTTTGGATCAACACCGCAATCTCTTTTTCAAGAGTTTGTACTTTGTCCTCTCTAATTCTACATTGACTACATTGCATCACATTCGCTCCAAATTCAATTTGATCATGTAAATTTTCAACTTCAACATTTTGCTTCTGATAAAAGATATCTTAATCTACTAGTAGCATCTTTATTTGCCCAAGAGAAATATCTACATTTCTTTCCATCCTTCAAGAAATTCAACAATAACAGAAGACAAGATAGCTTTAGAATATAATAACTAAATTATATCTGAATAACTTGGACAAACAAAAATACAAAGTTCTTCTTTCACACAAACAAAAATTCGAAGTTCTTTTTCCACAAGAGAACAAATTCATTCACATGACCACTATTATAAGTAACCATTCTTCCCTTGTTTTTCTTTCCCAAATAATGTAATAATCTGAGGCCTTCCAGTTCAGGATCTAATTTACCATTTCACCCATCTCCTAGTTTTTCAGTTATTGAGAAGGAAATAAGCCAACGTAATACATATAACCTACTTTATATAGGCATGCTTCATGGGATAATTACAATCCTGTTGCCTGGAAAATCATTACCAGTATTAGACCTTCTACAACACGTATCACAACTACAACATGCATACTTCACATCCAATAATTGTAACCACTTGGAAGAGAATTGGGATGAAAACTTCCAACATAGCCACTATTTTATTTGCACCAACTATAACATTCCATTTTTTACTCAAAATCATGTCTAACAAAATCACACCACCTGAATGACTATGAGCATTCAGCCTTCTTATTCTCTTAATTAAACTTAGAAGTCTCACCATCACCCTGCTCTTCTCTTAATCCAATAATAGTCAGGTGCTGAAAGTCAATAGAGAAATCATATTACTTCTAAGATAGTGAGTTTCAATGAATGTCATTAAGATAAACAAGGATGATTTGCAAAAGTAATGATTAGAACTCATCTATAGAGTAGACAACAATTTTTTTCCTTAGAAAGTCCACATTCAGATATCTCAAATTCAAATAGAATATTTAATGTAGAAAAGCACTAATTATGGAATAACCAATTGACATTCTCAAGCCACCATTCTCAAGAGTTAATAAATTACCCAAATTAGTACATCACTAAATATCAAAATTCTTCTATTCTTCAGGATCAATTTGAAGTACAGACACCATAGCAAATTTCAACAAAGATACCCAATAGAATATTAAAGTACAGACACCATAGCAATTTTCAACAGAGATACCCAATAGAATATACATTCAGAATAGATGAATCAATATTGAGATGAAGAAACTTTGTAGTTTGAACATCCACATATTAGACGCCAAGGGCTTTGCTCCGTCTTTGAAATTTTTAGAACTGACTTCAATCCATAAAAACAAACTGGGGGATCTGTATATCGTTGCTGGGTTGTGTTAGAATTAGATGAATCTGCCATTCGAACTGAAATTTCTTTGAAATAGGAAGAGAAATTTGAGGAAGGAAGAAAAGGAAGCAAAGGAAAGGGTCAAACCAAGAGCTGAAGTGATGGGTTGAAGTAATTTTGGATATTTTATTGTTACGGGTTTTTTTTTTTGTTTAAATGAGTTTTAATTTAAAGTTGATGTGGAATTTATTTTACATTGGACTAGCTGACCTATATAAATCTGGTTAGGTGGCAATCATATGTGTCAATTTAATTGGAAGGTGAATTCACTTGCTACCTTCAGTAGACCGGACCACCGTGTAATGGTTTAAGTGTTTAATCCCACAAATTTTAGTGGTTAAATTGACGAGTTTTAAGTTAGATGGTCAAACTGGAAAAAAAAAGGGACAAGTTCAATGGCCAGTTTAGTAGTTAAGCAATAACATATTTATTATAAAATAAAACTAATCCACGTCATGAAAGCTTTTGCAGAAACTGAGAAGTAGCTGGAAAAAAATGAAAGAGAAGCAGGGAAGAAAGCTTTTTCCATAAGAAATTAATAGCAGTTGGGCAAGAAGGTTTTTGAGCAGTGTGTGATAGATGGGAGCTGACATGAGTGCACATTATAGGGTACCTGAACTAAACTAGTGGAGTTGTCATAAACTAAGAAAAAGAGGAACAACATTTTGAATTGAAAAATAACGTTACATGATAAAATTTTTATCTATTCTTCATACAATATTAAAAATTGAAAACTAGAGTGGAGGGCCAAACTGTCCCTCAAAGGAACAAAACGTTCCTCAAAGGGACAAACTATCAATCCAATTGACGAATAGTTCGAAACATATAATATACAAGATACATTAAGTTGTAACTTTTGTACTCTCCATTTGAACCGTAGTATATATCATTGTAGCTTAAAGAATTTTAAACATAAGTTAAAAGTTCATTTTATATTTCATCACTGTACTTACTGTCAAATTAAGTAATTAACAACATTTTATATTTCAATATTTTATAAGTAATACAATTTATAATGTAGCTCAAAATTAAGTAAATATTCGAATAAATAAGATTTATAACATATCTTGTATAAAAAAAAAGGTTACATGATAAAAAGAAAAGAAAAATTGATATAATTACGAGGACCAGAACGTCCCTTAGAGGGACAGAATGTCCCTCCTAGGATTGAAATATCCTTCTCAGTTGATGGGACAGAATGTCTTTTACAAGGAATGGAATGTTCATCTGAGAGACGAAATATCCATATGCCACGTATAAAACATCCTCGACCCTTCTTCCTTCTATTGCATACAGGCACGAAAACACTCTATAAACCTTCTTTTTTGTCCAAAAAATATCTTTACACAAATATAAACAAATTTACAACCACATAAACTTAAAAATGAGTATGAAAACTCTTTTGTAAATCATTATAAAAAGTAGAAAATATTAATCAAGTAAAGAAATTGATAATGGGAGAACCAAATATAAACCTTGAAAAACAAACATGAAATATTTAACTACTACGAATGATATTGGGTTTATAGTGGATTGAAAAATCTAGCTACAAAGAAGAGATATTTGTTTGTTTTCATCTTGTTTTTGTGGTGTTTTGATGTTTTTTCAACTTTTATTTTTCATATTTGGAAGAGAAAAAAATAAAAGCTGATAAGTTGGTTGTTGGAAGTAGTTAGAACATTTAGTTTCTTTCTGAGAGGATAAAATAGTAAAAATAAGTTAAAAATGAATAAAGGTTAAGTTTTGATTTTTTTTCTTTTTGAAAATTCATAATGGATATAAAATAACAAGCAAATTTTAAAGTTGAATATTTATAAATAGTTAAAAACATATTTATAAATTTAAAATAACCTCAACCAATTAAACTGAAGTATTATGAAAACACCTCATTCTAGCTTGGAGAGGTTTTTTCAGTGTTATTAAAGTCGGATCGAACTGGCCGGTCGGATCGGTCAAATCACGTCTTGGTCAATCTTCTAGTCCGGTCTAATTTGAAAACAATTCATAGAAAATAATCGGGCCCAATTGACATTATTAGACCGCTCTAACCTGTTAAAACCAGGTTATCTTTCTATCTTTTTTTAACCAAACTTTAGTGGAAAGACATCTTTTTGGGTTTATTTTTTTAAAATAGTTTTAGTGGAAGATATCGTTTTAGAGCAAAGTTGGAAAAAAAATCCTTTTTGTTAACTTATTCTTTTTTTCCCCTTTCTTTCTTTCTTTCTTTCTTCATCTCTTCTCCTCCCTCGCTCACACATGAAGCCTTCTCCCACCCACAGCAGATCCAGCACCAGCGGCGGCGGCAGCAACGGTAGCTTGACGGCAGCTTAGCTGCAGGCGACAGCGACATCAAGGAAGCTGATCAGAGGCATTATTGTAGTTTTTAATTGTAAGCTACTAAGTTTTTTTTTTTCATTTTTTTTAAAGTTAAGTTTTAAACTTTTATTAGTTTAAAGTTTTCCTTTTTTTAGTTTTATTTAAATTTTTTGTTAAAAGTTAAAACCTCTTTGTGCATCTTTGTGATTTTTATTTTCATGTCTGTGCATTTTTTTTAGTTTATTTTTTATGTATAATTTTGTAATTATTTTAATATTGTTTTGTATTTCAATTTTTCTAGTTCATTTTTATGTAAAATTACCACAGTTTGATATCCCAACTTCATATTTCTAACTTGAACGATCTTGTAATGTCAAAATTTATGCATTTCTAAATATGAAACTTTAATAAGTTCATGGATATAAGCATAATTTCATTTATATAAGCATCATTCTTTTCATGCTTTGCGTGTTAATTTGTTACATGATTCTGAGAAGTATGTGGAGTTGATTGTTGAGTCTCAAAGAAGCACTTGGGCTGAATCTGGTTGTACAATAATGGGAGATGGATGGAAAAACAGTAGACAAAGGCCATTGATTAATTTTTTAGTTTATTGTTCAAAGGGGATTTCATTTATCAAATCCATTGATGCTTCTGATATTTACACAAATGTTGAAAATCTGTGTAATCTCTTTGCTGAGCTTGTAGAATTTGTTGTTCATATGGTTACTTATAATGGAGCAAATTATAAAGCTGCAGGTGCAAAACGTTTGGAGAGATATCTTTCTATCTATTGGTCACCTTGTGCTGCCAATTGTGTTAATTTGATAATGAAGGATTCGGGGGATCAAGAAGAGGTACAAAAATTGACAACTCTTGCTTCTAAAGTGACTGTATTTGTTTATAATCATAAAGATGACATTAAATTGGTTAAGAAATTATTCGTCATGTAGCTATTCGGTTTGCAACAAATTTTATTGCATTACGAAGTTTGCATGCCCACAAAGATCATTTGCAAGCTTTGGTTATTAGTGGAGAGTTTAAAAGTTTCTTGAAAACATCTAAAGATAGAGATGTTAAAGTTATTATGTTATATGAAAACTTTAGGAGTGCTTGTTTTAGGATTATGACTATTATAACCCATAATTCGTTTGTTGAATCTTTGTGACACTGATGAAACGCCCTCCATAGGATACATTTATGAGGCCATGTATAGGGCACTTTTGGGGATTAAAAGGATATTTAAATATAAAAACTTATGTACAAGCCCTACACAAATATTATCAAGAATAGATGGGACAAGATGTTAAGGAATTATCTTCATGTGGCAACATACTACTTGAATCCTTCTTTTCAATACGATCAAGAAAATTTTTGCAAGAAACCTGAAGTTATGCTTGGTATGCTTGATATAATTGATAAGATTCAAGATTTTAGTGGCACACAATTGATGATAGAGCTAAGGGTATTTTGAGAAAGTGAAATGAGTTTCTCTCGTCCAAATGCCCCACGTTTGTTGTAAAACTACTAGACCTGGTATGCCTTCTTCTTCCTTTTTCACTGTACTTATTTTACTTTGGAGAATTAACTATATTTTTCCCTATTATTAGATGAGTGGTGGAGATTTTTTGGCTATGATGTACCGAACTTGGCAATACGTATTCTAGGCCAAACTGCTTCTTCTTCTGGATGTGAGTGCAATTGGAGTGTATTTGAAACATCCACACTAAGAAAAGAAATAGATTGGAGTATCAAAAGTTGAATGATCTTGTTTATGTTTATTATAATTTGAGTTTAAAAAATAGGTAAGTTAGTGGTAACTTTATATTACATTTAATATTATATGTTTATAAGTTCTATTATGATTTATGAGCATGTCAATTTTATTTCATATCTTATTTTGGAGACTTCAAAAAAACCTTATGATCCACTTGATTATAAATCAATTTATAAAACGGAGTTGTGGATTGTGGAGAACGAAGATGAAGCAAGAGAATTTGATTATGATGAAATTGAAAACATGCTTGAAGAAGAGTGTTCTTAGGATGTTGAAGCAAGAAATGAAGATACATCTAGAGGTTTATTTTCTTTTTAAAATGATGTTTTAAATATAACAGTTCTAGTTTGTAAGATATTAAGATTTGATGAAACTGTGTTTTATTTGTTCATCTTTTTATTTGTTAGATGACGAAGATGTCGTTCCATTGGAAGTTGAAGGAGGAGATGACGATGATGACATTTTGGATTTGTGAAAGAATTGTGTTTATTTAATATGTTTGTTATTATGAAATGATTATGTTGGGCATTTTTAAATTTATGATTGTAGTTGGTATTATGATTTAGGTTGACGTAGTGATTCATGAATATTTATGTTTGGATATTTTATAATGTGTTAGATTTGAACGTTTTTAGATTGTAGTTTGTGATTCCTAATGTTTAATATGTTATTTTGTGATTAGTTAGTTTAATTTTTCTTAATATTTATTGGTCATATTACATGTAAAGGTGTTTCTTAAAATAGTAATATATAAAAATATTTTTTAATTGAAAATTTTAAAAACTTGATTCGACCATATCCGACCTTAACCCCTTGTCTATCCGATTCAATATCCGGTCCGACTTTAATAACACTCGTTTTTTTTTTGTAGCTAGCAGATGGGAAAGGTCCAGAACTTCCAAGCCCAACATGATTTATACACATGAAATACAACCCAGACACAACGAACAGTCATGCTTTGTATGAAGTTTGCCAACATTCAAAGAATTCTAGAATATCTAAATATATTATTGTTGTTGGCGAAAAATCTAATTAATTTTTAAAGCTTTTTTCAGGATGAAAAATTTTTGAACCTTTTTATTTCATATAATTTCTTTAAAAAAATTAATATTTATTTCTCATTTTAGAATTAAGATAAAAAATTCAATGAGAACATTAATTAATCAAACTTGCAATGTTTTTATTTTTATTTTTTCTTAAAAGAGTATTGAAATTAAAGTAGACTTTTATAATCATACAAATAATTTTCGTACAATTAGTTAAAAAATAATGAAAAGATATTTTAAAATTAGTTCTGATATAATCAAACTTATTATAAAAAGAAATAATTATATTATAAAAATATTTGCTGCCAATTGGTTGGAATTTTTAAAAAAGAAAAAAAGTGTGAAAAAATATCAATTATAGTAACTTTCCACAAATTTAAATTATTAAACTAATATTCATTCATTTTTTTAGACAAATAAGATTTTTATTAGAAAATTATTGTTATATTATTTTGTCATACAATTATTTGGAATGAATTAATGCATATATTTCTTATTTAAAGGATAACTAAACAATATGAACTACAAATATAAATATTTAAAAGTTTTCCTCATTTAAAAATCTTTTGAAATTAAATTAAAAAAACAAATATTTAAAAAATGAAAATTTAAATTTCCAATAAAAATATTTTAAAGTTAATTTTCTTCATATGAATATTTAGAATTAAATTATTAATTTTTAAAACTGATATTATTACGTTAGGTTAATAAAATTTTTCAATATGAATATTAATTAACTCATCTCTCATTGCCATTTTCAATTTTCTATTACTTGATTGACTTATGGCGTCATGCCTTAAGCTCACGATATCCAAAATTATTCTTACCTTTTTCCATAATATTTTCTCTAGAAATCGGTTTAATTACAATGACTTATTTAATTTATCTTAAATAAAGAAACTGACTCATGTAAGAAAAAGAACCTCAAAATTTTTAAAATTAAAATTCATATTAGGATAAGAAAGATAATAGAAATAAGAATAAAAAGTATACATATCTTTGGTGCAAAACTGAATAGTAACAATACAATAAACAGCAAAAATGGATATAACCATGACAGTGCCTTTTTGAGTTTTATTATACAATTCTTCCATTATTATTTATAAGTTGTTGTAGCTAACTTTTCATATTATTCAATATAAGCCATTATTGTTAGTTTATTAAATATTTTATTTGATTTTTTTACAATATTATCATCGTCTCATTCTCTTTTTTTTTTCCTTCTGATTATTGTTAGTATGATTAGAATTATAAATTAAAGAATTTTATAAGAAAAAAAATATTACCTTAATTTAAACAAAATTAGCTAATTACTTAATCAATGTAGTTTTAAGAAGAGCTTGGACCTAGCGGAAGTACTTTTCTATATAACAACCCGTTGTTAACTGTGGTGGCTATTTTAACAGCAGTGAGGCTGAGACAATATTTTCTTTGTGAGTGTTTAATAAGGCGACTTGTTTTCAAGGAGGCATTAATTCGGGCTAGTCATAAGTGTACAATTTCTGGTCTTTTTGAGGGTTTAAGGAAGGACTCTTTGTGTGAAGAAGTTAATTATGAAAACAAACAACTATTAACAGCCATGCATTATACTTAAGTTTAGGGAAGTCAATAATGTAGTATCTACGGACACCCAAAAGTGTAGTTGAGTGATGATATGAGACTAGCACAGTATAAATCATGAATTTAACTCGATTTTCTTGTATATTCTATTTTTAATGAATTATAACTCTTATTAACATAATCGAGATACGTACAAGAGCTTGACTTGATCATCACGCCTAATAAAAAAAAGTCACAAAAAAATGCAATGAACGGAAACTCCACACTTGAACCAAAATGATTAAAACCCTGAACTGCAGATATATTATCAAATGGGCCAAGTGAGAGATGGGCCCAAGTATTTGGACATGATAAATATTCAAATCCTTTCAAGAGTCAAATAAGATATCAAACTGGGTAACTTTTATGTTGATCTCAAGGGATAGGAAAAATTCCTTACCAGTCTGCGAAAGAAAAAGAAGCGATCGAGTTTGCTAGAAAATAATGGCATCAATAACTCTTGTATAAAATGATCATATCACTTTATTCATGGAGACATGCATCTCATCTCCATTCCTCTATACACATTAAATAAAGTACATAAAAGGACAATTAGTTGATAAGATTAAAATGATCACTCTATCCTCTTGAAGCAATAAGATATTTCTCAAAAAGGTACAAGAAGGATAGAACCAACATT
This sequence comes from Echites panduratus, assembly GCA_035221335.1. Classification (NCBI taxonomy): domain Eukaryota; kingdom Viridiplantae; phylum Streptophyta; class Magnoliopsida; order Gentianales; family Apocynaceae; genus Echites; species Echites panduratus. Next base: position 7,676 of record JAWZTD010016947.1, on the reverse strand, counting down.
TGGGGGGCCATTGAGGACCATTTCCTTAATAATGAAAATGCCACCGACCACCTCTATAAATGGAGAAACTCTTGCATACGACAGTAACTTTTGATCTTCTTCATCTTTTCTTTGCTCATAAGCTTTCTTATCATCTGAGATAATCTCTAACTTGATCGTCGGAGCATTTTCTGGGAGAGAATCTCAAGTTTGTTCTCTTGCAAGCAAGTCTGGCACATTTGCTATTATCTACTTTTGGCCCTAGTTTGAACTCTAAATTCCCTTGGATCATCAGATTAGTTCCATAATACGAAAATGAGATTTTTGGCCATTTTCAGAGCAACGTACATTTTCTAAAGAACTTAGTTCTTTCACCCTTTATTTCTAAAACCCACATCCAAGAAAACTTTTCTTTTAAGTCTCCCATTCTATTATATATCAATGGAGAAATGGGAAAATTAAAAGAAACAATTGAGGAGTAGTCAAGGTTCTCTGCCCCAACCTTCTATGAAGATTTTAGGTCCCTAGGAGGGAACCTATCACACCAACTATTGTTCCAAGAAAAGGGACAAATGTTTTGGCCAGGATTTCCTACCAAACAAAGGCTGGGTCCTTCTGGAGCATGACCTTCCAACGTCCAAGGCCTCTAAGGAACTCTGCACTTCAACATGGGGCTCACTGGAGATGGGCTCTCTTCTGAAAGCTCCACTAAAATGCAAAAGCTAGATGGGGAGTTGCTCATGCAATAGGCGAAGAATCAAATGATGATGAAGTGGGCTAAATTGAGCCAGAGGAAGGACATGATAGGCCACACCTTGCCACCGCCAGTTCCAATCCTGTTACCATAAGTGCACCCGTCGAGAGATAATCTCTCCAAAAGGAAAACTATTCATAAAAGTCCCTAGAATCTTGACCTGTTAAATAAACAAAAGGATGGACAAGAGCCAAGAATAAGTAGATTTCATCAAGTGAGCAGATAGCCAAAGCTCATCAAAAGCGAGGTAGGGGAATCAAGAAATCCTCAAAACCGAGAAGCAGGTGTAAGGAAAAGAGATCATGAGAGACCTCATATCTCATGTCCTAAAAAGGAGAGGACCAAAAAAAGGAGGCTGTTAAAAAGTAGGTCAAGATCACCTAGTAAGGGACCCATCACTAAATTCCCATTTGCCAAATTGATATGGGATGCACCCCTAAATCCAAACTTCAAGCTTCGCATGCTGCCATTATACATACCAAAGGGAAGAGCCTAGGACTATCTTTGCTGATATGAGCATGTAATGGGGGTCATAATCAATGACGAGGTCATAAAATGCAAAGCCTTTGCCAGTTTGTTGGGGGACAAAGCCACCACTTGGTTTGCCAACCTGCAGCTAAAATCATTAATAGTTGGTCTTCTTGAGAAAGAGAGTTCCTGGCCATGTTTGGAATTGCAAGTGTATTGGCCAAACACCAAGGACACCTTTTTAATATCAAACAACACCTAGGAGAAAACCTAAGGCCTATATTGAAAAATTTAGGAAACTATATAAGGCCACCCAAGTCAATAGCAGAGATGTTTGAGGTAGCAGGAAAGCTTGATGCTTCCCAGCAATTAGGATTTTTCTGTCCTATTGACAAGAACCCACCACTTCGAGAAGGGATACTAGGGTGGGGAAAATAGAATAAGAAATATCAAGATTGTCACTTCCTTGAATACCCCTAGAGTGTAATTAATCTCTGCGTTAATAGAAAGGTTCGGGGTGGATGATCCCAATCCCCTAAATCCCTAGAATTGAGATAAGAGGGACCTATGAAGGTACTATGCCTTCCACAATTATTATGGAAATCCAACTGAGCATTGTCTACAATTGAAAAGGGCCATTGAATGGCTGTTCAAAAGGGAACATTTACAGGAATATAAAGCTGAAGCCTAGAGGCCAAATGATTGAGCTAGCCTCCAAAGAGAGGAGTGAATAATCTACTTATCACAAAGAAGATCCAGTCAAACAATCAACTCCAAAAGCAGATCCATTCTTTAGTGGCTGAAACAACAGACTGGAAACATACTATTTCTTTTAGGAGAAGCGAGCTCATGCCCACATTGACAACAATATCCCACCCCATAAGTATAGATGCATCCTTCGAGATAGAGGGGTTGGATCATTGGAGAGTTACAAGGATCCTCGTGATTAAAGGGAGTAAGTAGGGATATTTTCTACTATTCTTGCTTCAAAGAGATGGGAATCCCGTATGCCCATCTCACCCCATACAAAGGGACCTTGGAGAGATTCACGAACCATCTGGTCCAAGTCATGCATAAGGATCAAAGTTAGATTGGGGCCTGGCAATAATAACATAGCCAAGATGGTAAATTTCTTAGTTCTTGATTTAAATTCATCTTACAATGCCATTTTTGGTATAAATTTGCAGGCTTCATTTGAGATAGTAACATCTATTCCTCACTAAAAAGTTAAGCTGCTAGCTTGTGGCCACGTCCATACTATAGAGAGTAATCTAAAAGCTGTGTTGCTATATTTCATGGTGAGCAAAAGGAGGAAGTGAGATCGTGAATCATCCAATGGCAAGGAGCCCATGGTGATATAGGAAATTAAAGAGGCCCTAATGAGATCTTCCAGAAAGAAAATGGGGAATGATGATCTCGAGGAAGTGGAGATTAACCCTCACTACACTGAACAAAAAATAAAGGTTGGGTCATCACTCCCTATGGAGGAAAAACGGGCACTAATAGAACTCCTTTGAGTTTATTTCTACTATATAATAAATGCCCCTTTTGAGCTTTTCTTTATGTCCTAAGTTTTCTTTCTTTTTTTTTTTTTAAACTAGGTTACCGAAAACATCTTGTAGAAGACTTGACCTAACAAAAAAAAAAGCATCTTAACCCCATACTTAAGCTTAAAAGAGAAACTTAAGTCTTGAAAAAGAAACATAGATAGGGAAAAAGTTATGCTTAAAACTTTTTTCAAGTGACAAGCATTCTCAGTAACAACCGTCTACCTTGAAGATCCATGTGCTTGTAACTTAATCCTTTAAGGACTTCTTGAAAAATATAAGGACCTCCCCAACTCTCTTGTACCTTAGATAGTTGACATTGGTTTCTCATGTCTAAAATTTTTAAGAACCAAATCTCCTCCTGCAAATCTTCTCTGTTTCACTTTCCTATTGAAAAAGGTTGTTATTTGCCATTTGTATCTCATATCAGCCTCCAAAGCATTGTTTCTAGCTTATTCAAGGAAATCAAGATTTGCTTGTCTCTCTCCTTCATTCAAGACTATCATTTTTGGTATAAATTTGCAGGCTTCATTTGAGATAGTAACATCTATTCCTCACTAAAAAGTTAAGCTGCTAGCTTGTGGCCACGTCCATACTATAGATGATACCTCGTTGGTGGAACATGTGACTTGTTCCTATGCAACTGACAACTTTCACACTTCTGAATGACTTTTTCTATTTTTGACACCTAAGGAGGCCATTAATATCTAGTTATGAGTATTTTCTTAGCCATTGTCCTAGCACCAATGTGTGACCCACATGTTCCTTTGTAAATTTCTTCGAAGACATACTCAACTTCTGTTTTTCCCAGGCACTTGAGTAATGGCCTGGTATATGACCTTGGGTAAAAATTGTCATTTTATAATAAGGACATAACGAGGTGCAAATCTTCTTCGCTTTCGAGCTTTCGTGACATCCTCAGGGAACTCTCCCTCTTTGAGATACTTGTATAAAGGGTAAGTCCAATCTACTTGGTCTTCAATGGCCAGACTTTCTTCTCGACTTATGGTTGGAGAGTGTAGTTGTTCAAGTAGGAGATCTCCTTTGGTGCCTTCGATTTCCTTATAGACTTTTGACAAGATATCAACCTCTATATTCTGCTCTTTAGAAATCTGCTCTCTGGGAAAAAGACTTAAGTCTTAACGCTGACGAGCCTGTCAAAGAGCACCCTCTGGCCGTAGATTTACAACCATGCGAAGTTTGTGATCGTCATGGAGTCCAGTGTCAAGAGAGAGAATCCTATTGCGAGAGGAGTATCTTGTTCACTTTTGGAATTTTTTTTTTTTTTGGAATTTCCTCTTAACCTTTTATTATTAATTTTTCTTAAAAATTTATTTTGTTTTATTATGATAAAAATTGTCAGGATGTTTATATCTTTTATTTATTTTTTTCTTATTATATATGTATTTTTGTGACGTGTTTAACATATAAATTTTGAATTAAAAACAATTTATACAAAACAATTTTAAAATATATGAATTTTGAATAAAATAAAATAAATAAATGTATATTAATTTTTTATTTTCTAAACATTTCTCATTCTGATGCATTGAAACCAACAAAACATAATATTCAGAATTCTAAGAATACCTTTCTTTCACTCCATCCAACCAAAAGAAAGAATGGATAATCAGAATTCCAATTCTATTCTAAAGAATCAAATAGCCTATTAATATATTGGGTTATATCGTTTTCTTTAAAAACACATAAGTGAGTCACTATAGATTGTGATTTTGATGACACAATGTAGTAAGCTATATCGTGAAAGGTTTTTTGTTCTCGGCATAATGTATCGCAAAAGTATAAAGTTCTCATATCATTTTTTTGTTTATATAAAAAAAATCTCTTATGTGTTGGAAGTTTTCTATTTTCATCGACACACTTGTGTCTATATAACAATAGAACTATGTCATCCACTCAGGCTTCCTTGCATATTTTGCTGTCTAGCTGTGCTAGCCGGAGACAAATACCATGGCTGTAGAATTTCCATCGGAAGCTCCAGATCTCACAGCTCAATGGTCGGAATCTTATGCTTCCTCTTCTCTTCCTCCACTTCCTTATCTCAGAACCTTTCACTTAAAACCCTCAGTAACCATAAAGGAGAACCAGCCCTGATGTTATCCCAAGCTGAAGTTGATGCCCTTGCAACACCATTCAATCATACTTTAGTGGGCAAATTCTCACATGGTAAACCAATAATGGGGATTGTAAGAAAAGATTTTCAGACTATTAGTATCAAGGGAGACTTCACACTGGGTTTGAATTAACTCACTCCACATTCTTATCCAGATCAAGATGGAAAAAGACTTATTCGCCTATGGATGAAAGGACTCTCGAACCTCAGAGGTGTCATTATGCAGATCTTCAAATGGACCACTGATTTTTGAGTGGATGAAGAGCCAAAGGTCATTCCTTCTTGGATCTCTTTCCCGGCACTACCAATCCAACTATTTAATAAACACATCCTCTTCTCTCTCGCCTTTGCTGTGGGTAACCTAATGAAGCTAGAAGATGGCAAAAAACTCCCTCAACAGACCAAGTGTAGCTTGTGTCTGCGTGGAAGTTAATCTCCTACGGAAGCTAGACAATATAGATTGGACAAAGGGAGAAAGGCTTCTGGCAAGCTATCCTATTTGAGGAACTCCCACCCAACTATCTTTGCTGCAACAAGAAGGGCCACCAAGAAACCCACTGCCAACACAATCAGAAGAAACAAGAACAGCCGGAAGTAAGCAATACCGTTTAGAATGGAAATGTTTGGGTGATAAAATCTAAAGGTAAAGAAATTGAGGAACCCAACATAAAGACATTGATCATAGCAGATCCAAGGAGAAATAGAAACAAGGACCCATCAACCTCAAATCCCAACAGATCTACAATCCATGTGCAACAGAATCAAGAGGTCATAGCAGCTGCAAATCCAACAGTAGAAATCCAATCTGCAGACCAAATTGCAATAATTGCATCAAATGAAGATCAGCTGGTAGCAGCAGTAATAGGTAGCTCCAGCATCTACCAGAACCAAACCGCAAGTCAGATGATTCCAGTAGCTGAAATGAAAGAAAAATCGGTCAAAGATGTAACTACGGGAGAGGAAATCCAAGCTACTCTGCTATATAAGGACTCTTCATCTTCAAACTTACAATTAGAAACTCAAGAAACCCAAGACAAAGCTCCTCCTACAGGAAAAAGATTTACTTTATCAGCTACGCAAGGCGAAAAAAATATTCCAACATCAGACACAAACCTTACCTCACATAGTGCGGCATCGACAGACAGTAACTCTGTTCCACATCAACCCCATTCTACAGAGCACCAAACTGTCGAGGCCTAAAGGGATATTATGAGTCTTCAGATTTCAAATATCAGTAGGTTATCCCTATCGCTATTCAATTTATAGAAATAGTCTTACCTAACACTACCCCCCTCCTAATGGTCAGTTTTCTGTTGAAAAGGCAGTGCACAGAAGGACTGGATCTAAATCCAAGGATATCAAGAAGCCTCCCCTATCACTCTCTAAATGAACAAGGTGATAATATGGAATGCCAAAGGAGTGGCAAACTCAACAACGAGAGCTCAAATAAGTAACTTACTTCATACACATAAACCACTTATCTTAGCTATTATTGAACCACTGGTTGACTCATGTGAAATAATCAATTATGTATTTCTATTTAAATTCTCTCACTTCTTGTAGAATGAAAAAAGGGAAAATTTGGTTATTTTGGGTCAATGAGTTATCCTTTTTAGTTCAAATATCGACTTCCCAGATGCTTCATGTTGATTTTTTACACGGAACGAGCCCTTTTTCTGCTTTGTTTATCTATGCTAAATGCATGATGGAAAGACGGGTTTTATGGAATGATTTATTATCTATTAATGAACTTGGTTAAAGGTCCTTTACAGTCCCATATGTCAGAATTCGAGCAATTGTTGAATACCCTGGGGCTAACTGATTTTCTTCCAGGAGGTTCTAAATTTACTTGGGGCCGAAGGTGTCCATATATTACCAAAAGGAGATTGGATAGGATTGTGGTCAATTCATCTTGGTTTACTACCTTTAACTCTTCCACACTTGATCAATTACCTACGCTTTGTTCCGATCATTATCCTTTAATGTTGTCAATTGGTAATCTCTATTAAAAGGGCATAAAACAATTTTAATTTCAAAATTTCTGGGCTACTTGTGATGGGTTCAAGGAAACAATGGCTAGTAGCTAGAACGATGATTGTCTGTTTGAAGGTAATAAGCTAGAACAATTTTCTTTTAAATTGAAAAAAAGTTAAAGGTGCCCAAAGTCAATAGACAATGTAAATAACAGTGTTAAAAGAGCAGAAGATCAAGTTACTAGATATGAGAGTGTATGACTTTTCGGAACAAGCATATGATAATTTATTGAAAGCTAGATCAGCTCTAAGCAAACACTTGAAGAATTTATCTATTGGAAACAAAAATCTAGAATAGACTAGATTTCAGAAGGAGACACGAATTCTAAATTATTCTTTAATTTTTGCAAAGAAAAACAAGCTAGGATGAGCATTTCTAGAATTACTTCTCATAATGGCACTGTCCTAGATAATTTCGAAGATATCAAAACTAAGGTAGTCAGGTTCTTTTCTTCTCTATTGGAAAAAGATCCCTTGATTTCTTTTTGTTCGGATTTCTAGTCATATGTCCCTAAGTAAGTAAAGAAAGAAGATAATGTCTCACTGAGCCAACTTCAGTCTATTGACAAAGTCCGTGATCCAGTTCTGGGATTATCAGGTGACAATGCCCCGGGGCTGGATGGATTTTCTTGGAAATTCTATTACTCATGCTGGGACATAATTGGTTATAACTTATGGGAGGCCATGTGTGATTTATGGGCTAGATGTAACCCCAATTGGAGTTTTACTGCCACTTAATTATTCTAATTCCAAAAATCACT
>JAWZTD010016936.1:0-20858 GCA_035221335.1 Echites panduratus | reverse complement strand
AAGAACGCATTGAAGGATGGTTTAGGGTTCCATTACTATATATACATATATATATATATATATATATATATATATATGCATATGTATCCTAACTTGTAAGTTGAAGACATCTTTGGAATAATCAAAAACATCTTTCTCATTGAGAGCAAATTCTTGCAATATCAAATTGATCTTCTTGAGAGAGCCTTGACATGAACTAACTAGGATTCTTGAAAAACTACTTCTAAGGCATTCTTTCACATTGGTTTAGGGTGTAGAAGGTCTTATAAAACTTGTAGATTGGTTAGGGTTTTCCATAATCTATGCCAATCTAGTATTAAACTTGAATCTTTGATGAATCTTGAGAAATTTGTTTCATTGTGAGTTGTTCTAAGGGTTCAGCCAATGAGTTGAGAAACTTCGATCCAAGGAATCACATCATTTTGGTATCTGAGTCTTGGTTCTCATCAAGAGGTTTGACTATCTTTTAATTGCTTTCCTGTTCTAGTGGAAAAGCTCATATTTTTCTTCTTTGAATTCCTATTATCTTATATATGTTTTGTTTTTGTTCTTTAAATCTATCCTACCTTATCTTTTGTGATCAATTGTAGTGTGAATCTAACCTATGGTCAAAAATAAGGGCTGATTCAAGGTGTTACTTGATTTTATTTCTCCTTCTATCTTCATAAACAAAAACTACAATAAGAAAGAGTACCAAACTGCCCAAAATTCGGACAAAAAAATAGAGCAAAAGAAGAATTTTGAAAATCTAGAATTTTTGGGGATTTGAATTGAAAAACTTGTATGTCTTGATCAATTGATGTTTGGGGAAGATTGTGGATGAAATTGGAAGTTGATATTACATTGAATTAAGCAAAATGGATTCTATAAGATTTGGTAGTATGAAGTGAAATTGCAGAAATTTTTTTTGTCAAAAAATTCTTTGCCTTCAAGATGTTAATACCTCTCATAAAATTTCTTTGACTTCTTCAATTAATTGATCAAAAGCTTTGTTGATTGATCTTATATCTTTGGCATTCAAACTCTTTGATTCTTATTATTTTTTTGCTTTGACCATTTGATAAGTTTTGTGAACACTTTTGCATATATACTTGACTTGAGTGATTGCAAAGCCTTCATTAGAGTCTATTAAGAATCTTAAAAAGTTCAAGAGGGGAAAAAGACAAGAGAGTGTGAGTTCATTTGAGTGAGAAAAAGCCTTAAAAGAGTGAAAACACTAGAGATTGATGAGGCACAAAAAAAATTTCTAGATTTATTATTTGATTTTCATTTGTAGGTGAAAATTTCCAATGGAGTTCCTACATCATTCCATGCATCAAACATTGGAGAGGACAACTTTGGTATGGCTTATCTTATTGAGAAGATGGAGCAATTGTCTAGCCACGTGAGAGAAATGAAGAGGGACCTTTCAAACAATATGGTTGACATGAGGAGAGACCTTAATGCCAAGATTGATAGAATGGAAGAGAGGGTACATCATGTAGAGAAGAATCATCATCAACAAGAAAGAAATCAACAACAGCCCTAAAGAGGTAGAGGAATTGGATGTCCTTTCCAAAGAGCTCCACAGTAGGGGAGAATGATCCAAAATAGTTAGAAGAAGTTCGGGAAAAAAATGAAGAGCCAAGAGTTCAAAGAGGACGGGATGTTAGTTAGGGATCTATCAAATTGATTATTCCGCCATTCAAGGGAACACATGATCCGAAGACATCTAGCCTGGGAGAGCAAAGTGGAGCATGTCTTTGATTGTTATGATTGTTCGGAAGCTAAGAAGGTATGGCTTGCTATAGATTAATTTACTAATTATGCTTTGACTTAGTGGGATCAGCTATCTATAGTAAAGAGAAGAGCCAATGAGAGACCAATGTCTACTTGGAATGAGCTTAAGAATGTGATGAGAAGTCGCTTTGTTCCAACTTATTGTCAAAGAGAATTGTACCAAAGATTACAAACTCTTTCTCAAGGTTCACGGAGTGTAGATGATTAATAAAAGGAAATGGAGGTAGCCATGATGAGGATCAACATAGTTGATGATGAAGAAGCTACAATGGCACGATTTTTATGTGGTGTGAACAAGGAGATAGCAAATCGAGTTGAGCTACATCAATACTTGTCATTACAAGAGTTGGTAAATATGTCCATAAAAATTGAGAAGCAATTGAAGAGTAGAAGGGGATCTTATTTAAGAAATTTCAGTTCATCAAGCCTCTCAAGTTCAACAAACAAAAGTTCAAGTTGTCAGCTAAGGAAGGAAGGGAGCAATTCAAAATTGCTAGCCAAGGATGAGGGAGCAAAACCGAAATTTGGTCAGCATAAAGCAGATAAAATTGATCAAGGAAAAAGGCCGTAACAAACGTTTTAGGGCTACAGAAGTCAAATGTTTGAAGTGCCAATGGTATAAACATTATGCAAATCAATGTCCTAGCATGAGGAACATCTTGATTGAAAGAGGAATTGTTGAATCGACTAGTAAAGATGAAGAAGAAGTCACAGCTGCACAAGAAGAAGAAAGTTCTAAAAGTGAGGAGTATGCAACTGAGTTTTATGATGAAGAAAAGTTGAATATCGCGGTGAGACGAGTGCTTAGTGCTCAAACTAAGCAAGATGAAGAAGAGGAAGTGCATAGGGAGAATTTATTCCACGTAAGATGTAAGATAAATGGCAATGTGTGTAGTTTGATAGTGGATATTGGAAGTTGCGTAAATGTGGCAAGTTCTTACATGGTTGAATGATTAAAGTTGCCAAGCATTCATCATCCTAAGCCTTATAAAATACAATGGCTAAATGATAGTGGGGAACTCAAGGTAGGAAAGCAAGTGATAATTCCTTTCTCAATTGGTAAGTACAAAGATGATGTTGTAGCAATGCAAGCCACATATCTATTGCTTGGGAGACCGTGACAGTTTGATAGGAGAGTTGTCTTTGATTGGTACAAGAATCGATGATATACACTTGAAAAGGATGGAAAGAAGATAAAGGTGGAAGCCCTGAAACCATGTGAAGCAAATATGGATCAAAGGGCCATGATGGAAAATATGAAATTGTACTATGAAAGTATGAAAAGGAAAGAAAAAGCTAAGAGTTCAAAATAAATTGAGAGAAGAAAAGAGAGAACAATTGAGAAAGAAAAGAAAGAGGGAGAGAAGAAAGAGAAAGAAAAGAAAAGAGTGGGAGAAAAAGAGAAAGAGTGAAAAGAAATTGATTTGTTGTGCAAATGAAAGAGAGATTAAGAGTGCTTGTTTAACTTATAGGCCTATGGTTTTGATTATGTATAAACATTCTTTAATTTTTACTTCTTTAGATACATTTTTTCTTGATACTAATCCTTGTTTGCCTAGTGAAATTTGCTCTCTTTTGCAAGCATACAATAATGTATTCCAGGAGGAACTACCAAAAGAGTTGCCACCTATTAGGGGGATTGAGCACCAAATCGACTTTGTTCATGGAGCACTGTTAACAAACAAGGCTTGCCTATAGGACTAATCTGGAAGAGCCAAATTAACTACAAAGGCAAGTTGAAGAACTTTTACAGAAGATACATATAAGAGAAAGCATGAGCCCTTGAGCAGTGCCGGTCATTCTAGTTAACAAGAAAGATGGTAGTTAGAGAATGTGTGTAGACTGTCGTGCCATCAACAAAATAACGGTAAAGTATCACTTTCCTATTCTTAAGTTAGATGAATTGAGTGGTAATAAATACTTTTCGAAAATTGATCTTATAAGTGGTTATCATCAAATTCGTATAAAAGAAGGTGATGAATGAAAGATAGCTTTTAAAACTAAACACAGTTTATATGAATGGGTTGTCATACCATTTGGATTAACTAATGCATCTAGTACATTTATGAGATTGATGAATCATGTTCTTAGGGATTGCATTGGTAAGTTTGTAGTTGTCTACTTTGATGATATCTTGATCTATAACAAGAGTGTTGATGAGCATGTTGGGCATTTGGAAGTTGTTTTGACATACTTAGGAGAGAACAATTGCATGGAAATTAGAAGAAGTGTTATTTTTGTTAGCAAAAAGTTATATATTATCTTTTCTAATGGTGTTCAGGTTGATGATGAGAAGGTTAAGGCAATCAATGATTAGCCTGCACCGAAAATGGTAAGTGAGGTAAGAAGTTTCCATGGATTGGCTTCGTTCTACAAAAGGTTTGTGCCTAATTTTATCACTTTAGTTGCCCTCTTACCGATGTTACAAAGGCAAAGGTAAAGTTTAGATGAGAAAGCGAGCAAGAGCATGCATTTTAATTATTGAAATCTAAACTTGTATGTGCACCTATTTTATCCCTTCCCGACTTTGCTGAAGTTTTCAAAATTGAATGTGATGCATTGCGGTTGGTGATTGGGGCTGTTCTTATGCAAGATAAGAAACCTATTGCTTACTTTAGTGAAAAGTTAAGCAGTGCTTCTTTGAATTACTCGACTTATAACAAAGAGTTATTTGAATTGGTTAGGTTATTGGAGCAGTGGCAACATTACCTTTGGCTTAGGGAATTCGTCATTCACACCAACCATGAGTCATTGAAGCACTTAAAAGGACAAACCAAGCTGAGCAAGAGACATGCATGATGGGTGTAGTTTATCGAGATGTTTTCATACATCATCAAGTATAAACAAAGTAAGAAAAATGTAGTGGCCGATGCACTTTCAAGAAGGCATACTCTAATCACTACTCTTGGTGCTAAATTACTTGGTTTTGAACTTATTAAGGATTTATATGAGAGTGATGATGATTTCAAATCTGTGATTGTTGCTTGTAGGAAAGAGCTTATGAGAAATACTACTTACATGATGGTTTTCTGTTTAAGGAAAATAAGTTATATGTGCCTAAATATTCTATAAGAAAATTGCTTTTACTTGAAAATGATGATGGAGGTCTAATTGGACATTTTGGTATTTCAAAGACTTCAGATACTTTTAAGGAGCATTTTTATTGGCCTCACATGAAGAAAGATGTTACTAAAATTTGTGAAAAATATAATTAAACCACATGGTCTTTACATGTCTTTACCAATTCCTAGTGTACCTTGGGAAGATATCTCAATGGATTTTGTACTTGGTTTACCTAAGACTAGGAGAGGGAAGGATTTTATTTCTGTAGTTGTTGATAGATTTTCTAAAATGACTCATTTTGTTGCTTGTTCAAATGTTGATAATGCACCTCATATGGCTGATTTATTCTTTAAAGAGGTTATAAGATTGCAAGGTATTCCAAAGACTATTGTTAGTGATAAGGATGACAAATTTATGAGTTACTTTTGGAAAGGTTTGTTTGGAAAATTAGGGACTAAATTATTGTTTTCTAAGGTTGTAAATAGAACTTTAGGAACTTTGTTGAGAGCCATAATAAAAAGGAATCTGAAATCTTAGAAAGAATATTTACCTTTCATTGAATTTGTTTATAACAGATGTATCCATTCTTCTACACATTTTCTCTTTTTGAGTTGGTTTATGGATTTAACCCTTTGACACCATTAGATTTAACTCCTTTACCTTTAAGTGATGTACATAGCTAGGATGGAAATAAAAAGGTTGAAAAAGTTAAACAACTACATGCCAAAGCAAGGGAAAACATTCAAGTCAACACTCAAAGGTATGCAAAGTAGTACAACAAGGGAAGAAGATCATTGAAGTTCGAAGTTGGTGATTGGGTTTGGATTCATTCATGGAAAGAGCTATTTCCTCAAGGCAGAAAATCTAAACTTGATCGAAGAAGCAATGGTCTATTCTAGATTGTTGAGAAGATAAATGACAATGCATATGACAAGCTAAGTGAATCTCCAAGGTAAGTACAATGTTAGTTCTACTTTAAACGTTTGTGACCTTTCTCTTTTTTATGTAGATGATGATTGCAATTCGAGGACCAATAATTTTGAAGGGTCGGGGAGGAATGATGGAGATCAAATTCCTAAAATACCTACCGGACCTATAACTAGAGCTAGTTCTTCAAAGTGGAGGAAGCTTTGGTGATATTGATTCAAGGAAAGGAAGAAAACTTTGATTTTGAAGACATTTGGAATGGAACTAAACTTGACGATGAAAATGGAAATATGAAGCTTTGGAATATATAGATAATTGAAGGTTTAGAAAGCTCAAATTCATGGCATGAAAGCATCAATGAAGAGGGAAGTGGAATGCATCAAGAAGGCATGAAGAAATAAAGTCAAAAGAAGGTTACAACGGTTGCTACAGTTCTCTACTACAATGAATTTTTTTTTTATGTCTTTCTTGTCTTTAATGTTTTTCTCAATCTATGGAGTAAATGAGATAAAAATTGTATCAACTGCATAAAAAAAAATGTAGTCGATACAGTTTTTATCTCATTTACTCCATAGAGTTGCAAATTTTAGAAAAAAAGGGTGAGGCATAGTGACTAGACGAAAACATCTCATTCTTTGTCTATCAATTTCATATTTTTTCCATTAACTTAGCTTGCGAATGGATTATTCTAACCAAAACTACTTATTTGATCAATTAAAAAAATATCAAGGATTTAAATAGATTAAAAAAATCCTAAATTTCTAAAATGTTATATATAATTATTTGATATTATGGATCAAGTAAAAAATAAAAGAAAACTAAATATAATAATTTAAAAAAAAGGTTCAAGACCCATATAGATAAGTAGGAAAAGCCAAGGACGAAAAGTGAAATTTTCTCATGTTATAACTAAAGTGACCATTGTTCCTTGAATAGAAATGACCAATGTTGTGAAACTTGGACCTGTCGGACTGCTGGTCGGCTGCTCGTCTAGTTGGGGTTGACCTCCTAACCGGATAATGGTTCAAATCGGGTCCCTTAGATCAAACCGGATTAAACAGAAAATCGGGGGTTTCTCTTTTTTTTTTTTTTTTTTTTTGAAAATCAAACTTAAGTTGAACGACTTCGTTTTGGACCTTTTTTTAAAAAACAATTTAATTGAAATGACGTCGTTTTACTTGAGAGTTTAAAAGGAAAAAATTAAATTAGGTTAAGTTTCTTTTCTTTCCTCTCTTTCCTTCCTTCCTTCCTTCCCCCGCAGCCTCCTTCCCTCACTGTCTTCCCCTCCCTTCACTCCCACAACTGTGGTGGCTGCATCTCGGCATATGCGGTAAGCAACTAATATTCTTCTTTACTCTTTTTTTTTCCACCTAGATGTGTTGTTAATATTTATAATTTTATTAGTTTAAATTTTTCCTTTTATTAGTCTTATTTAAAATTTCAATTTAACTATGTAATAACTATTCTATATCTTTTATTGTTTATTAAATATTATGTATGATGTTGTAATTATTTTAATAGTACTTGTGAATTTCAAAATATAAAAGGAATAAAATTTTAATTTAAAGTAGCATGATTGTTGAAATATTTCAGAAATAATATAACAGTAATAGAACTTTAATTTCAAAATATTAATTTTTCAATAATAATATTTAAAGTAGCATGATTGTTTTGTTAATTTTGATTGAGAAATATATTTTTTCTAATTAGTATTAGAAAATTAATATTTTCTAGTGTAGGTTAAAAAAAAAATGGAAAGTGCATAATCTCAAGTTAATGTGGCCACATCAACAAATGGGAGAAAGAAAAAGGAAATCGGAGGGGTGGGATTCAGAGGGTTAAGCTATATCTTACTGGAATTAAAGGTAATGTTGACCCTTGCAAAAAAGTGTCAGCTGATGTTAGATTTGAAATGAAATCCAATTTAGAGTCTAATTCACTAAAAGTTAAGAGAGGTCTTGTTGATGATAATACTTCTTTATTTGAAAGCAATAATGTTTAGGCAACAGCAGGTTCTTCTAGTAAAAGGAAAGTTTCTTCAAGTTTTGAGATTGATTCATACTTTAGAAAAGGTGTGAGTGATCCTTCACAACATAGCATTAAGGCGTCATTGCAAGGTAGGGAAAAATGGCATGACACCAATATGACAATTGCATTATGGTTTTATGATGCATGCATTCCATTTAATGCTTGTAATTCATCATATTTTCAGCTTGCTATTCATACAATTGCTAGTATGGTTCATTCTATAAGCATCCTTTTTATCATGCTTTGCTTGTTAATTTGTTACATGATTCTAAATATTGATGCTTCTGATATTTACACAAGTGCTGAAAATTTATGTCATCTCTTTGTTGAGCTTGCAGAATTTATTGGTTCTCAAAATGTTGCTCATATGGTTACAGATTATGGAGCAAATTATAAAGCTACAGGTGCAAAACTTTTGGAGATTTATCCTTCCATCTTTTATTCATCTTGTGCTGCCCATTGTGTTAATTTGATAATGAAAGATCTGGGGGATCTACAAGAGGTACAGAAATTAACAACTCTTGCTTCTAGAGTGACTGTATTTATTTATAGTCATAAGGTGACATTAAATTGGTTATGGAAAAGACTTGGTTGGAAAGAAATTATTCGTCCTGGAGCTACTCGCTTTGCTACAAAATTTATTGCATTACAAAGTTTACATACCCACAAAGATCATTTGCAAGCTTTGGCTATTAGTGGAGAGTTTAAAAATTACTTGAAAACATCAAAAGGCAGAGATGTTAAAGTTATTGTGTTGGATGAAAACTTTTGGAGTGATTGTCTGAGGATTGTGAGTATTATGACTCCAAAAATTTGTTTGTTGTGGCTTTGTGACACTAATGATAAGCCCTCACTAGGTCACATTCATGAGGGCATGTATAGGGCACGTTTGGGGATTAAAAGGATATTTAAAACTAAGAAACGTATGTACAAACCATACACAGATATTATCAAGAATAGAGGGGACAAGATGTTAAGGATGGATCTTCATGTGGCAGGATATTAGTTGAATCTTGCTTTTCAATATGATCAAGAAAATTTTTGCAAGAAACCTAAGGTTATACGTGGTATGCTAGATGTAATTGATAAGATTCGGGATCTTAGTGGCACACACTTGATGATGGAGCTAAGGGTGTTTCGAGATCGTGATATGGGTTTCTCTAGTCCAAATGCAATCGTTTGTAGTAAGGCTACTAGACCCGGTATGCTTTCTTCTTCCTTTTTCTTATATTTATTTTTATTTTTAAGAATTAACTATATTTTCATTTATTAGATAAATGGTCGACATTATTTGGTTATGATGTACCAAACTTGCAAAAATTGGCAAACAGAATTCTTGGCCAAGCTGTTTCTTCTTCTGGATGTGAGCGAAATTGGAATGTATTTGAACTCATCCACACTAAGAAAAGAAACATATTGGATCATCAAGGGTTGAATGATCTTGTTTATGTTCATTATAATTTTGAGTTTGAAAAATAGGTAAGCAAGTGATAATTTTGTATTATATTTAATATTAAATGTTTGTAAGTTCTATTATGATTTATGGTCATGTTTATTTTATTTCATATGTTAGGTTGGAGACTTCCAAAAAACCTTATGATCCATTTGATTATGAATCAATTGACAAAACGGAGTTGTGGATTGTGGAGAAAGAAGATGAAGTAGGAGAGTTTGATTATGATGAGATTGAAAGCATGCTTGAAGAAGAGTGTCCTGAGGATGTTGAAGCAAGTAATGAAGATATATCTAAAGTTTTATTTACCTTTTCAAATGATTTTTTAAATATAATACTTCTACTAGGTAAGATTTGATTATACTTTGTTTTATTTTTTTTTTAGATGACTAGGATGTTGTTCATTTGGAAGTCGAAGAAGGAGATGATGACATTGAGGATTTGTGAATGAATTTGAATTGTGTTTATTTGTGAATGCATTTGTTATTATGAAGTGATTATGTTGAACACTTTATAATGGATGATTGTATTTGATATGATGTTTTAGGTTGATATTGTGACTTGTGAATGTTTATATTTGGATATTTTGTTATGGATGATTGAGTTAGATTTAAACTTTTAAGATTTTAGTTGTGATTCTTAATGTTTAATAGGTTGCTTTTGTAATTAATTAGCACAATTGTTTATTTGTTCCATAATATTTATTGCTTATGTTATATGCATGATGTGTTTCTTAAGATAATAATATAGATAATTGTATATAAAATATTTTTTAATTAAAAAATTCACAAACCCAGTCCAACTCGTCCCCTATGTCCATCCTACTCAATGTCTGGTCCGGTTTTGAAAATATTGGAAATGACTAATGAAAAAGCATGATTCCTAATCCCAACCCGGTCCCTTTGTGTCTGTTGGAGTGACGACCAATCCACCATGGTAAGCAAAAGCTGAACCGTGAAGCTTCTTTTTTGTCATTGTTTCTCTCTCTAACTCTTTCACAAATCCTCTCATATTCACCTAATTATTAAATGTGATTTGAATCCAGATGATGAGTTTTTTGAAGGATGCAATCGAATCCCTAGGCTTGGTTTTCACTTCTGATTCTTCCTCATCAACTTCATCATCGTTGACTAGATGGCTACTTTGACTTGGAAAAAGAGGAAATTTAGAAGGCCGCCATTGATGAAGAGTGGGGATTGGCTGAAGACGCTATCGTGCATTATCAGAACGCTTAGAGGATACTCACCGATGGCAATTCTACTCCGGTTCCCTCTTATATTACCTCTAGGTATTTTTATTTTTATTTTTTTTAGAGTTTAATATCACCTCTTTGCATCAAAGTATCAAAAAGAAAAGAAAAGCATATTAGATATGATAAAATCAAAGATGAATCAAAAGAAAAGGTGGATCGGAGAGAAGGAGGACGACTTGGAACATAAAGTGGTAGGAAGTTCTGTTTAAGTAGTTTATTGCAGTTCAGTTAGCCGAGTTTGTTGTTGTTAGTTTGAATGGTTTAATAGTCTTTTACTTTGTGTAAGTTAAAGCTTACTGAATAAGCTTTTCTTCTGTATATTAAATATAAGATTTTTACAGCAGATGAATGAATGAGAAGAAAGCCTTCATCTATTTTTTCTCTTCGTTCAAATTTACTCTATTAACATGGTATAAGAGCTTCAGTTCTACTTTTTTCTTTTGCATTGATCAAATTTTTTTAGCTTCTAGTTTGATTTTGATATTGTTTTCATTGTTGTATTCTCTTCTCACTTGAATTGATTAATTCTCTTTCTGAGAATTTTCTCTTTCCCCAATTGTGTTGGTTTATTGAAATTGAAGATGAATAATTTGGATTCTATCAATGAATTTTACCTCCATCCAAGTGAGAACAGTAACCAACCATTGGTGAAGACTCCTCTTACTGGCATTAACTATACATCTTAGAGTACTTCAATAAAGGTGGCTCTCATTACTAAGAACAAAATTGGATTTGTGAAAGGAACAGTTAAGAAACCTGTTGAAGGTGATCCTAAAGCTTCTTTGTTGGAACAATGTGACAAGATGGTAATATCTTAGATTTTAAATGCTTTAAGTCCTTCTATAGCTCAAAGTGTTATATACATGAGAACTTCATATGACATGTGGATTGATTTAGAACAACGATTTTTAGCTAGTACTGCTTTTCATTATAGAAATTTGTTAGAGGAGATTTGTTTATTAACCAAGGAGAGTTATCTGTTATTTATTACACTAATATGAAGATATCATGGGAAGAATTTATTCATGTTAATCCTCTTATTTTTGAGGATTATGATGTTAATTGTAAGTGTGGTTTATAGAAAAGAATACAAGAGAATAATGATTTTGATTTTATAATCAGATTCCTAAAAGGACTGAATGATGGTCATTCTGGTATGAAGAATCAAGCACTGAGTAGAGTAACTTTTCCCACCATAAGTCAGGTCTTTAATATGGCTTTAACCATAGAAAAATAGTTACGTTATAAAGCTTCTAATGCACAAGTTCTTTTGAATCAAAGTTTTCAAGGGAAATAGAGTTGCAGGAGGTTTTAAACGTTTTGGTGGAGGCAATAAGAATAAACATCTGTTATGCACTTATTGCGGTTTCACTAGACATACTATTGAGAAATGCTATAAGAAGCACGGTTATCCTCCAGGTTATAAATTCAGGAATGAGAACAAATCTTCTGGACACTTGAATCATGTGCAGTCATATGCACATAGTAATCATGATCCTACTGAAGGTAATGATCTTAATCAATTGGAAGGAGAACAAATTGTTAATTCAAATTTTTCTTTAGGTTTCACTCTCAGTGCCAGTCAATATCAAGCATTGATTCAACTTCTTAGCAAGAATGAGTTATAATCTACAGAGAAGACATAACAAACTGCAACTACTTTATTAGTTAATGCCACTTCTACAGGTAATGTCTTCGATTTCCATTGCAAACCTTGGATTCTTGATTAGGGAGCTACTGATCATGTTTGTAGTAGTTTGTCTAAGTCTTCTCATTTGATTCATGTTTCTAATATTTCTTTCAAGCTTCCAGATGGCACAAAAACTAGTGTCACACACAAAGGTTCTGTTAACCTTAGTGCTTCTTTAGTTTTACACAATGTGTTATTTGTTCACACTTTTAGTTTTCAGCTCATTTCTCTTAGCCAACTTGTTTCTCGAAACAACTGCGTTTTCATTTTTACTAAAGATTCCTATACAATTCAGGACTCACTCACTTTCAAGACGATTGGATCAGCTAATGAGAGTCAATGATTATATCACTTCACTTAAAATATGTCTATTTCTGCCTTGCCATGTGCCAATCCCGATACATAGCATTCCTTAGTCATGCTTACTCCTGTAGAGAGTTCTCCTAGTTATCATAAATCGTTACTTTGGCATTATAAATTAGGTCACCTTTCCAATTCAGTTCTTTGTGTTTTAAACAAACAATGTACTGATTTTGTTGTTCTTGAATCTTGTGTTTGTTCCATTTATCCTCTTGCTAAGCATAAGAGGTTGATGTTTCCTCACAGAGATACTAGATCCGTTACTTGTTTTGAACTCATTCATGTTGATATTTTGGGTGCTTTCAAGATTCATGCTATAAATGGTCATCTACATTTCTTCACCATTGTAGATGATTTTAGTTGATACACATGGATTTATCTCAACAAAGTCTAAAACCAGAAGTATTTTACAAAATTTCTTCACACTTGTTGAAACACAATTTAGCAGAAAAAATTCTCAAAATTCAAACTAACAATGGTCTTGAATTTGACATGTCACATTTCTATGCTAGCAAAGGAACTATTAATCAGAAAACTTTTGTTTATACTCCTTAACAAATTGGGATAGCTGAGAGGAAACATCAACATATTCTTAATGTGGCTCATACTCTCTATTTTTCAAGCCAATTTACTTTTGTCTTATTGGGGTTATTGTGTTAATCATGCCACAAAAATTATCACTGCTATTCCATCTCATTTGCTTAATCATAAAACACCCTTTGAGATTCTCTACAAAAAACTTCCTTCATATGATCAGTTTAAGGCTTTTGGGTGTCTTATTTTTGCTTCTACTTCACCTGCAAATGGACAGATATTTGATCATAAGGGTCAACCTTCAGTTCATCTAGGAATTTCCAGTCAACGTTAAGGATTTATACTCCAACATCTTCACTCTAAAACAGATCTTCATTTCTCAAGACTTGTTATTTTCATGAAGACATCTTTCATTTACACAAACAATCATATTCTTAGTCCTTCGTTCCCATGGTTTTACCTTCCATACCTTCTCATTTTTTTTGCTCACTTTGTAGACGATACTGATTTGCCATTTATTGATTCTGCAGAACATAATTTCTCTCCTTCACACTCTGCAACACAAAATTTTTACTTTAAATCCTTCCAGCTATACACCAGAACATAACTCCTCTCCTTCACACTCTCTAGTCTTAGTTATAAGATTCAATCCTACTCATAATCCTCCTAAATACTTGCTTGAATATGTTTGTTCTAATGTCACTACTGCACATAATTCTTCTTTTTCTAAAACACGTCATACTTCTCCTCATAGCTTGGATAGAATGCTCTCTTATGTTCATTTGAGTCCGAGTCACAAAGCTTTTGTTTGCAATGTTAGTCATTTGATAAAACCAAATACATATGAAGGTGTGAAGCAATGGAGAAAGAAATGGAGGCTCTGTAGGCTAACAATACTTGGGAAGTTGTATCTTTGCCTCCTAGAAAGTCAGCTATAGGGCGTAAATGGGTGTATAAAACAAAGTTTCATTCTAATGGGGAAGTAGAACATTACAAGGCTAGACTTGTGGCCAAAGGATACACTCAATAGCCAGGCATTGATTATTTAGATACATTCTCACCTGTGGCTAAAATGGTAACCATTAGATCCTTAATTGCTCTTGCTGTGATTAATCATTAGTTTCTGCCGCAATTAGACATCAATAATGTCTTTCTTCATGGGGATTTAGAGGAAGAAGTCTACATGGAATTGCCTTTAGGTTTCAAGGGTCTTGATACTAGTAAAGTTTGCAGACTTAAGAAGTCATTATATGGGCTGAAACAAGCAAGCAGGCAATGGAATACCAAGCATTCTTCTGCTTTGCTCAGTCAGGGTTTTAAGCAATCCTTGGCAGAACACAATTTATTCACCAAGAAGATAGGTACTTCTTTCTTGGTCATTTTAGTTCATGTTGATGACTGCTTGCTTGCTGGAGATAATATTCAAGATATTGAGGCATTGTAAAGTTTCTTACATGCTCAGTTAAAAATAAAGCATCTTGATGATTTGAAGTTTTTCTTGGGTTGTAAGTTGCTAGAAATGCTTTAGGTATTAACATCTGTCAACTAAGGCATGCTATGGATTTGATAAAGGAATTTGGAATTGCTGATAGCAAACCAGTTAGTGTCCCAATGGATCTTAATCATCAGATTAGTAAGGGAGATTTTGAACCTTTTCATGATGTTTTTCTTTACAGAAGACTTATTGGGAAGCTGATTTATCTTACGAATACTAGACCTGGCATTACCTATTCTGTAAATTAGCTTAGTAAATTTCTTGATGCTCCAACTTTGAATCATTTAAAGTAGTTGCTCAGATACATAAAAACTTCCTCGGGACTTGGATTATAGTATTCTGCTAATTGTTCTCCATCCTTGGCTGCCTACACTGATGCGGATTGGGCATGTTGTGACATTACAAGGAGGTCTATTACAGGTTTTGCATCTTATTAGGTGAAGAGTTGATTTCTTGGAAGTCAAAGAAACATCATACAGTTGCTTGAAGTTCTGCAGAATCTGAATATAGGGCCAGGGTTATGACTACTGTAGAACTGCATTGGATTAGCTATCTTTTACATGATTTGAACTATTCTTTTAATTCAGCTATTCCTCTTTTTTGTGACAATGTTGCAGCTATTAAGATTGTGGAGAATCCAATCTTTCATAAGATGACCAAACACAGAGATTGATTGTCATTTTATTAGATAAAAGTGCCAGCTTGGCTTCATAAAACCTCTTCCCATCTCAACTAGACTTCAACTTGCAGACATACTCACCAAGCCATTACATAGACAGATCTTTCAATATCTTCGTGACAAGCTGCCACTCCAAACGATCTTTGGAGTCTCCAGCTTGGGGGGAGGGGGTGGGGTGTTAAAATCAAAGATGAATCAAAAGAAAAGGTGGATCAAAGAGAAGGAGGATGACTTGGAAAAAAAAGTAGCAGGAAGTTCTGTTTGAGTAGTTTATTGCATTTCAGTTAGCTAAGTTTGTTGTAGTTAGTTTGAAGAGTTTACTTGTCTTTGACCTTGTGTAAGTTAAAACTTACTGAATAAGCTTTTCTTCCGTATACGATTTGTACAGCAGATGAATGAATGAGAAGAAAGGTTTCATCTATTCTTTCTCTTATTTCAAATTTACTCTGTTAACAAGACAACAAAGTTATTTCAAAATAATGAACCTTATAAGGAAAGTGGGACTTTTTCTTTCCTCGTGAGGACGCCTATTGGAAGGGTTAATTAATACTTAATGCTTAAATTCTTTGATCAATGCTACTGGAGGCTGCGGCAATAGAGACACCATGAACCTACTAAACATGATGACGAGGATTGTCCTAAATGGTCGATTGCAAGAACTGATCCTAGTTTACTTGTGGTACTGTAGACTCTAATTTGTAAATGGTCTGTTTCAAGCAATAGATGGAGGATATTAGTTTAGATTACTATTATGCAAATAGTATTATATATTCTGACAGAGATGAGACATCTGATTTTTCCTACGACACAAATGTGATTATGCAAGTAGTAGTGTAGGTATTGTAGCAATAAATCAGATTTTCGTCATTCATAAAGAAGGATTGAGGATACCCGTTTAGCAGACTATCATTAAAATGGAAACGTAGATTATGTTAGATATATGACATCTGATTGCTCAAATATGGTTGTGTTATGGTGTTTTTGCTATGTCTTCCACAAAAATCTGCTTATCTGAGGTGTGATAGTTTTTTCCAAGATTAGATAATGTAATGGAATTGATAAAGCTGTTTTATTTTGAATTGAAGTATCGAATCATATGGGATAAGATTCGGGAATAAGAGAACCTGTGAAGTGTGAATTAGTTTAAGAATTAAGCTTATCTATATCCCTTAAAAGTTTAGTGACCCTCTTATGGATTGATCTAAATAGTTAAATAACAATGACTAATTGCCTCTCTATTCGTCTCCCTGTGAATAAAAAGAAGTCGAAAGCATACATTTTAGGAAGATTACCTTCACGATGCACAATGATTGCCGATCTTTTTTAATTTCATTCATTTCAAAATTTTCAGCCCTTTTTAGCAGACTGGATGTTAGTGTTATCTCTGACATCTGAATAATGATCTTCAGTGAACTGGAGAAAGTGAAAACGTACAGCCAGAAGATATCACAGTGGTAGAGCCAAGTGTTAGATAGACTACAAATTTTAGGTCGAAGATCAGGTTTTTAATTTTATAAGTATTTTGGACATTTTCAAACTTTCATCATTGAGATGTAGTAATCACATTTTCTATTGTTGCTGTTGCAGTTCTTTCTCTAGTTTCAGGTTGAACTTCTACAATCAAGGTAGGGACTGCTGATTCTAACATGTAAGTTTTGGCTTCAGTTATTTCTTTCTTCATCTGATTAATTTTTATTTCATTTCAATTATTGAATGTAGGTATTTTAATACCGACTTGCACTCATTAGTCAAATAATGTCAATTCAGTAATAGGAAAGATCTAAGGTAAAGGAGTTTTAGTAAATGCAAGATGATAATATTTCTGCAATTTTGGCATCGCAATTTACTGAATGAAAACTTGGTGGTGGATGGTCCCTACTTGCTTAACTTAACTGAATTCAAGCTAATTTTACTACCTATATATGTTTGAAAATCTATGAATTCCTATACTTTTTTCCAATGGTCTATGTAGTAGATACACTATCTTTAGGAGCATGGTAACGATGTGCCGAATATCCTTAGGCTTTGGCAGTGCTTAAAATCCTATTGGCAAAGTATATGCTTACCTCCTTTTACTTAATTCTAACTTAGAAGTCTAAATAGAAGAAAAAAATGTCAATTCTTCATTCCCTTTCTTTCATTCTAATCCTAAAAGTTTGTGTCAGTGTCAACTCAATTGGTAGGAAGCACACCTCTTAGATGTGTTGAAATACTCACTCCTACCAGACATAAATATTTACTTTCTTAAGATCGAAATATTGTTCACATACAATTCTACATATAATTAAAAGAAAATTGGCAAATTTAGTCCCCAAAATTTTAGGGTTTGTCGATATGATCTCCAAAATTTTTTTCTTTTTTAATTTTATGGTTCGCAAAAGTTTTAGTTTTTAATTACGGTCCCTTTTCTTATTTATGAAATAAATCCAACCAGCTCCCGGAGATCATAACTACAAAATCTTAAAATTTTAAGGACTAAACTCATCAAATTTTCATTTGATTTTATTGAAAGGTGGTTGGATTTCTGCCAGAAATGAAGAAAAAGACAATAATCACAATTCAAAAAAGTTTTGATAACCATCAAATTCGAGAAAAAAAAAATTGGGGACCATAATCACCAAAACCTAAAAATTTTAATATATATATATTAATCCCACAAAGTCATGGATCTCACCACCAAGTTCTTAAATTAATAAGTGGTAACTTATTTCAGATACTCTCCTAATTATTTACAGTTACACTATATATCATGACAAAAGGAAAATTCAATTTTTAGATGGAGGAATGTTGATTTGTCTGTCTATGTTTTTAAAGCTATTTCCATCTGCTGTTTATTGTCCCACCAGCCTTCCAAAAGGTGGTTTTTGGTTGTCTACTTCTAAGCCACTTTCTTTATACGTGACTGCTTATATTAGAATTCAGGTTGGCAAGATATATCATGAGAAAAAGGGCAGACAAACCCTTAAAATAGTTGGAAGATATGAAAGTATGAGAAAAAGTTTTAAGCATGGATGTACAAAATTAAAGTAGTTGGATGCTACCTCAAGCTATTTCAGAAAATATCTTCATGGGAAATGAGAACAAGTCAGAACTTTGCTAAACAAATGATCATACTGGTTGCATCAAATGTGACTTTTACTGTCACTTTTAGACTTTGCAATTTCAGCAAGAGGGGTCCTACCAACTGAATCATATACCTCTCATATTCTCTTGCCAATTACTTATATTTCTAAATTGTGGGATCTTAGCTGATTATAATAAAAATTATCAGATTGATAGTATAATGTCAACAAGGACATCTAATGAAAATGAAGCAAGCAGAAGGTTGAAATCTGAGTTCCTAGTTCAATTTGATGGAGTAACATCATCTTCAGAAGAACTCGTAATTGTTATTGGTAAGATTCAACCATGTAGTTTTTATTTTCAATAATCTAATGAATCGATTGATGTTTCTTTCTTCTGATATCCTTTTGTAGCACAATTTCCCAAGATATACTCTTATGAGTTCTGTTTCATCCCACTGCTCGTGTTGCTGAAATGTTCTTTTATCTAGCGACTGATCTATGGTATTATTTACTTTCTAGAATCTGCATCTTTAGAGCCCTAGAAAATAAGCAACCACATCCATTTGACTTCAAATCAAATCTTTCTCCAGACAAGAATCTGGTTCACCAACCAAATCTATTAAAACCCAAAAATGCACTTTAAAAGCAGTCGCTAGTTTTATATTTATCGTCGCTGAGGGGCAAGTTCTGCTGAATATGAGAAACCCAAAGTTCTTCCAAAATGCTTGTAGGGAATATGAATCACTGCATGAGGGTGAGTGTGGGAATTGAGCAAAGGTCCATATTCACCATTTCTCGACCACCTGATCCTAGTTTTTTACTCCAAAAGTTTTCTTTTGCAATAAATAAATAAGAAAATATTTGTGAGATTAATTGAGGAGGAGGATACAAAAATTGCCTTGTGTTGCAGGTGGAAACCCATAAATGCCCTTGTGACACGAAAATTTCAAATTTGTTAAAATTTCTTTTGAAAATTGGACAAATTTTGGTGTAAAAGTTCATTATAATGTGTAAAGTAAGAATTCTTTTTTTGAAAAACTAATATTCATCCTTAGTTAAAAAACCATCAGAGAAAAAGAAAATACATAGTCATGAACTACTGGTTAAGAAAATATGTGTATCTTGTATTTAGAAATTTAAAATGAAAAGACCGGAGAGTTGAGACAATCTTTCACATGTATTTATTTTGATATATGTGCTTTTGTAAGGGCAAATAGATTGATCCACGTATAATGCATGGGCTACTAACAAGCCACAAGAACTAGATGATGCTGTTCTCAGGAGACTGGTTAGTATGATGGTGCTTTACTATTGCTTTTCTTCTTGGGAGATCAAGCTTCAAATTTATTAAAAGGAAATCGAGAATTTAGTCGTTTCTTGTTTTTTCTTTTCATTGGTGGAACAAACTATTTCTGCAAACGGTATTAGGTATGATAATGCAGGACACATAGGAAAAATAGCACGTGTTTTTAAATTGTTGACCATTACCTGCATGGCATTAAGCATGTCTTCTTCAGAAGTGATGTTCCAAGCTCTTCCATTGGAAGTTTTTCTGTGTTAATGCTCATCAACATTAGGTTGGTATTTTGAACTTCGTGGAAATTCCTTAAAATGCATACAATTGCTCAACAATATATTTCACATATGTTCATTCTGAATACTGATGCAAATAGTAACTGTTGCATATTGTAACTGTTGACATATGTGACTGTTGGACATGTATATGCAGAATAAGTAAAACTTTAAAAAACCAAGGACAGGTTCCATAAGTTACATAAAAAAAAACCTTTCTTTTTAATTTTAATAAAATAAGTTTATATTCGGAATTATTTTTTTTATTCCTACTTAAAACTAACCACTCATAACGGTAACAAACAATTCACATGCTATAAATTTCAGGTATATCAATAAAGAAACAGACATACCTGTTTCAGTTACAAGAGTCGAACATTTACTTGTATATAATGGAAAGAATGTAATCCATAAATATTCCCCGTGAGACTTGTGAAGAATTAAAAGTGGTCTTACCACTACAAAAAAAGACTCATTTTTCAATGGGGAAAATTCGTTGAAAAATGATGTATTTCGTTGAAAAATTCCGTTTTCAACGAAAAATAATCGTTGCTCTGGAGTCGTAGATAACATAATTTTCAACAAAATTATTATCCGTTGAAAAATTTTCAACGAAACTTTCAACGATTTTTCTAGGAAATTTAATCAATATTCTATTAAAATCTTTCAACAAATAATTCATTTTGTTGAAATATTTTCTACTATATCCTTTCGTTGAAAACTTTTTCTACAAAAATTTTCCAACGAATTTTTTTCTCATTGAAAATTTTTTCTACAAAATTAATTTGGTCTTGATATCAATTTTCAACAAACAATTTTCATTGAAATTTTTTATGAATAAATGTTAATCTTTCACATTTAAATTAGTAATAATGTTTTTTACTAAAAATTATTGAAAACATTTTTTTAAAAAATATAATAAAAACATTAAAATTGCTAAGACTTCTCTAAAAACATTTTG
>JAWZTD010016925.1:0-20866 GCA_035221335.1 Echites panduratus | reverse complement strand
ATTGCAAGTTTGGAATCTCCATCATAGCTTATAATTGAAAGTTGTCACATAATAATGTAGAGAATGCACTCCTAATCCAAAAGGCTTGCAGATACAGCTTCAATTGCACCAATGTCGTTTAGACCTAAGCTCACTATTTCCTTAGAAGTAATTTGCCAGTTGTCTTTCAATTGCATGAATGACTTGTACCGGGAGGGGGCGAGGGGTTGACTATTGGCAAAAGATATATGGTAATTGCATTCAGAACATGGCGAATGAGGATTAATCTTCCAGCAAATTGTAAGGAATTTCTTTTGCCATCCGACAATCTTCCCTTTAATTTTCTGAATAAGAGACTCGAATTAGATAATTTTTTCCTTTCTTGGAAATATCAAACAACCCAAATACATGAATGGAAACTTCTTAATATTGCAACCCATTAACTCTTATAGCAAAAGATGTCTAAGCCTAGAAATGTAATCTGGTAGATACATTGAGCTTTTGTGAAGATTCCTTTTTTGGCTTGAGCAATCTTGATAAAACTCCAAGAATCGAATGAGATTTTGAAGCTCCTTCTTCAACCCTCTTATAAATATAATGATATCATATGCAGAACTCAAATGAGAAATTTGCAAACTAATTCTATAGAACACATAACCTTGCCCATCAACAAGAAGCCTATTCAACCCGCTTGAAAATACATCAGCTGCAATAATAAATAATGTAGGGTACAAATGATCCCTTTCTCTAACCCCTCTGCTTGATTGAATAAATGCACAAAGTCACCTATTAATTGTTTTTGAAAACTTATTGAGTCTTAAACAATTATGAACTAAATGAATGAAATGAGAATCGAAGCCAAATTTCCTCAACACATGAAAAAGGAAGTTTTTTGACACCATATCAAATGGTTTAAGCATATCCAATTTGATGTGATTTTCTCAATTGAAGTAATTGATAGCCCAATACAATTACTCAAGAACTTTAGAAGAGCAGCCTGAGATCTCACACAAAGAAGACGATATGAAATTTTGTTCTCTCAAAGAGATGAAGTTGTTTTTAATTAATTCATGGTTGTTTCTAACACACGATAAGGATGTATTTATAGTGTTTCAACCCTAATCTGACCTAATAATAGTGTTTCAACTCTAATCTAACCTAATAAACTTTCTTGGGATATTAATGACATAAAATACCTCTAAACTAACAAAATTACAAGCCGAAATTAGCAAAAACCAAACAAAATCTCCATCTTGGCAGCAATTAATCTGGCACCGGCTAGGCATGATTAGACACCTGACAAGGTGGTCTGGCGCAGGCTCCAGCACCAGATGAAGCACTGGAATGCTTTTGGAAACTTGCAAATCGTCCTCCAATTTGGTCAGGTGTAGGCCGACCATTGCTTGGCACCGGATGGACTTGTTTTCAGCCATATTCCAGCTTTGTTTGCACTTGTTTAACACCATTTCTTCACTCCTCTTTTCAAACCATTTCTTCTCCATTTTCTTGCAATGTTCCATGAGTCATTCAATCTATGCTTTCTTGGCATGAATTTGAACTGTCTAAACTTTCATTCTTGTCATTGAGTTTAGTGCTATCAAACATGGCTTCAACACACAAGTAGCTTATCTTTGTTGAACACTAATGTCTTTATTTCCTTCTTAATCTTGAAATGTTGATATTTGTGAGCCTCATTTCTTCCATGAATGATATCATATTTTCCATTAATAATACCTCCAAGATACTCTTCGTTTGATGGCATCAAAATAGTTCCAACCAATGCTTGATAAGTCCTTTGATTTCCATCATTCCTCCTCACTTCAAAACGCTTTGTCCTCAAATCGTCATATCTTGAAATGTTTGCTTCATCAAGATTCAAAGTTATTTCAATCGAGGCTGCTTCAACACCATCACAATTTAAGCACCAAATTGCCTCCTTGACAAATGTTATTAAAGGAATGCATAAGCTCTAATGCAAGAAAAATATTATCTACAATATTCCTACTTCCCAGAAATCCACCTAGATAGTCGAAGAAATATTACTTTACCCATGACTTTTTATGAGAAATTACATAAATGATAGGTCAAAAATTAGTAAACGAAGAAGGATAACTGACCTTTGGAATCAGAATTACTTTAGTGGATGTAAACTGTTGGGGCATTGGAACTCCAGACTAGAAATCTTTAATTGCCTACACAAGATCGGCATAAAATATACCCCAAAATTCAGTATAAAAAACCCTAGGAATCCATCAACACCAAGTGCACTGTCTTTATACATGGACTAGATCGCATATTTAACTTCTTCAATGGTAGGACACTTTGCCAATTCCGTATTCATATCATTAGAAATTATCCTAGGAATATCTACAGTGAATTTAATAGGATCATTTGAACAACCAACTTTAGAAGATAAAATATTTGTAAAACAACTGATACCTCCTCCTCTATTTCTGCCATATCAGCTAGTGAATTTTCCTCTGTATTCTAAATTATATTTATCTGCATTTGATGTTTTGTAGCATGTCGAACCTCAGAGAAATATGTCGTGTTCCCTACTCCTTCCTTCAGCCATTTGATCCTCGATTTTGGTCCCCAAAATACCCCTTGATTTTTTGAATAAAAAGCCAAATCAGCCTTCACCTTATGATATAATGCTCTATTGGCTTCCATTCTATCTATGCTTCCCTCTTATTAACTCTTCATTTGGATTTTTAACATTCGAACGAACATTCCCAAAGACCTCTCTATTCCAATGCTTCATCAGTACTTGTTTCAATCGGGTCAATACATCACCAAGAGCTTCCTTACTCCCTCTAAAAGGTATGTCGAACAACCCGCAATAGTCAATTGCATCATTAAATTCTCTCATTGGACGAATTGCTAATGGAGACACTAAACTTTCATCTCAGTACTAGAATCTCAGTGTCTTTCCACAGACAAATTCCTTGGCAAAATACAAATATCCATGGAGAATTCAACTTTTCGACGGAATTTTCCACGAAAGTAGAGGTCAGTATAAGCTTCGTGTAAAACCAAAATTTGTTACTGTTGATTTCGTGAAAAAATATTTTTGACGAAATTTCTATGAATTTTCCACGAATTTTTATTGGAATAAAAAATTTTCAGAATTACATTATTTTCCACAGTCAAACCTTTTCCTTGGAAAATCCAATAGATTATTTTTACACTACATTATCTTCCACGACTAAATCCTTTCGTGGAAACTTTCGACGAATTTTCCACAATTTTTGTATTTCATTATCTTCCATGACCAAAACCTTCTGTGGAAAATAAATTTTAATTCTAATAAAAAATAAAATTTGAATTTTCTATAGACAATAGGTATGTCAGTGGAAAATATTTCCTTTAAAAAAAAATCACTAATTCATTAATATATCCAAAAAATGACAAAACCACCTATCTTTCACATATTAATACCTTTTTACAATATTGAAAATACCATCATCCAATGTACAAATAATAAACCATTCAATCTTTATGTGGAGAATGCATAAAAAATTCCTGCCATTAGATAGTTCAATAGTCCGCATGGTTTTCAAATCGTATCAAGGTGTCATTGTCTTTCAGATATGGAGTCTTATGGTCATTTATTTAGAGATTGCAAGATTGCTAAAGAGGTTTGGGGATATTTTTGCTCTAGATTGGTACAACTGAGGAGTGACTATCTTTGGTGGTTAGATAATCACAATATTTTAGGGTTCTTGGGAAATTTAATCCCTAAGATAGTATGTCGAGAAATATGATTGGTTCGTTGCAGCTTCATATATGAGGGATTCAAGAGTGACAGCAAGAACATTATAGCAGTTGGAATGCACAAGAACATTTGCAACAAGCCTTTTCAATACCAGCGCCGAGTAGACTGTTGAACTCTCGGGTTAATCACCCTAGACGTTCATGGAGACAGATTTGTTGGTGGCAAGAAGAGTATCAAGATTGTTGTATACTGATTGTTGATGGTTCATCAAAAGATAACTCAAGGAATGCAGCTATAGGAGGGATCATATGAGGGTTCAGGACAATTCAAAGGTGCATTCTCAGTTTACATCGGTACATCCACAGTAATGGAATCTGAATTAACTGCTTTGTTTGAGGGGCTAAAATATTGTATTTAATAAAAGTGGAACAAAGTATTGGTACAAATAGATTCTCAAATGGCTGTCTCAATGGTGGAAGGAACTTGCTCAATACCGTGGATACTTCAAAGGAGGATTTACTACATACGCTCACTTAAGTCCAGATGTGATTTCAAGATCATA
This sequence comes from Echites panduratus, assembly GCA_035221335.1. Classification (NCBI taxonomy): domain Eukaryota; kingdom Viridiplantae; phylum Streptophyta; class Magnoliopsida; order Gentianales; family Apocynaceae; genus Echites; species Echites panduratus. Next base: position 16,607 of record JAWZTD010016925.1, on the reverse strand, counting down.
TATATTTACAGAGAAGGGAACCAAGTGGCAGATTATCTTGCAAAAGTAGCATAACATTGTTGTCATTGCTTATACTATAACTCATATCTTACGGTTCCTCCTAGAGCTAGAGGACTATGTCAACTAGATCAAATGAAAATTCCTATTTTGAGATTGATATCTGAATTGTAGAAGTGGATTTGTTTCCACCTTGTTGTGTTTGTAATAATTTATTCTTTTAATAAACTGGTAGGGGTCTGCCAAACCCCTCGTCATCACTGACTGCTTAAAAAAAAAAAAAGAAAAAAAATAAACCATTCAAATTATTAGAAATATAATTATAATACAAATCGTCATCACATTCAAGGATCCAAAATGATAGTAGCAAAAGTTGTCTAATAACTAAAGTCTTTAACTATTTAGCCAAAAAACATCATCTACAATAGAGACACACCTACAAGTCACCAATCTTTTGAGCTATCATTTCCATTTTATGTTGCATTTGAACCATCGTAGCTGACATGGAATTTTGTTGCACCTTAACATCCTTAAATTCAACTTTGAGACTAGCTTTTTCCTCACTTATTTTCTCATTATCTTCAGTCAATCTTGCCTTAGCTTCCTTCAATTCTAAATTTTTCTCCCTTAATTTCACAAACTCTTCATGCAATCCTTGATTTTAATGACAATTTTGACTTGTTGTGAATTGATTGCATTTAGAAACATTGACATATTCTGAAACACAAGGGCAGAGTCCATGAACAAGCTTCCCCTTCTTTGTTCCTCCAACACTTTCAATAAAAGTTTCTACCTCGTTAGTTTCCTCAAGTACCTCGTTACCAACTCTAGCTTGCAAAGCTTTTTTTGCTTCTTGATATTTTTTCTTATACCTCTCCTAAAATGTAAAATAATAGAAAAAATTAAAAAGAAGTTGTAAATTTATAAATTTAAGCTGTCAAAGGAGCAATATTCCTGAAAGATTTTTATGTAAAAAATTCCAAATAAGCATAATGAAAATTACACCAAAACAGTTAAAAATATCTATACTAGCAATGGAAAATAACCATAGAAAATAAGGCAAGATCACAATTCAAACTATACCAAAGTAATAAATTTAAATGGCTAAAGTTACTCAACATAAGCCACATGAAGTAGAATGTCATCCATCAACTATCCAAATTCAAGAGGCTAGCAAAATATATTCAAAAATAATGTTTATCCAAATATCTAAGAAAATTGATCACAAATAAAAGGTGTCCCAAAAAAAGATATCACATTTTCATGTAACTTAGATGTCTACACATTACATCTTTGTCAATACCAAGTAATCAAGAAACCTATATAAAATCCAACAGAAAATTAGACCAACCATAACAAAAAAGGCATAAAAGTTACTTAAGCATAATTTATCAATAAGTTGAAAATTACTTACATAGGCCAATTCTTTGTATAGATGTGTATTTTTTGGAAGGAATTTGAAAAGGCCTAACTCTTTTGTGCATTTGGAAGGGAAAAAAAATTAATTATTGTATCCTATTGCATGGGCCATGGTGCCTTGAGAAAATCAATATAAGCAGGATAGTTTATGAGAATGTTCAAGCCTGACCTACAACTTGATGATAATCAAAACTTGGTGATAATTTCTGATATGCAAAAGTTAGAGCGTCAAAATTTTAGATCTACAATCTCCTATTATTTATGTTTGTAGAAGATACAATTTATAGCAATAAAGCCTTCCTATTTCTAAAAAAAATAGAACTTTTAGCAATTAAGTCTTCATCAGATTTCTTTATTCTTTTGTTGATGTTAGAAGTTGAAAACGCAATTAGAGACAAATTACCAAATACGGAGCATAGATATTGTGTGCAATACCCATATCATGCTTAGGCAAAAAAATGGAGAAGGAAATTAGCATTTCTACTAGCTTGTAGATCTACATATGTGGTAGAGTTAAAGGAAAGGATTAAGAAGTTGAGCTTGTTGTGAGAGAAGTGTGTGAATGATTTCTTGACTATGATGAGGAGAAGTTTGTGAAGGAATATTTCTTGAGTATGAGGAGGAGAAGTTATAGACAACAATATTTCCGGAAAATTTAATGGATGGATTTTTTTATCCTAGATAGAAGTCTATAGTCTCTATGTTTGAAGAAATTAGACTTATAATGATGAAGAGAATTGCATCTAAAATGGCATTTGTAGAGACTTGGAAATCATAAATTAGTCCACACCTATTGAAGAAATTGGAGGTTAACAGAAAAGAGAGCTTCACATGGAATGTAGACTTTTGTGGGGCAAATGAATGTGATATTACTCATATTGCAGAAAAGAAGTATATGCATGTAGTTATGTTGAGAGAAAGGACTTTTTCATGTAGGTTGTAGGACTTGGTTGGCCTTTCGTGTTCATATGCCATTTTGACAATTCAAAAAAGAAAGATCGATACTTTCGGTTTCCCACCTTTTTTATTTTTACATGTTTGGTCCAAAACCTTTCTTTTTAGTTTTTTTTTATCCTTCCCCATTTTTTTTAGTAACCCTGGTCCATATCGATTGGGATCCTTCCTACTTGAGACGCTTTCCATTGATTATGGAAAGAAATCGAAGCATTGGATTCACAAGCTTGTCTTCTCCTAAGTCCTAACAGTATAACCTCATCTTTTTAGATGGAGTTTTCAATGTATAGAGGAGGATCAGGTGGAAGATCAAGCAAAAGAGATTTTGAAGCAATAGAATTAGGTGATTCGAATAGAGGGCCATCTTCAAGATGCAGCTATGAATGGTGGCGATGGAGGCAAACAGTTCTGACCATATGGTTACGACGTTGACCAGGATCCTAAACAAATTTAAAAAGTGAATTTCTTTTTGTCCCACTCAAACCTAGTAAAATGGTTTCAAAAAAACATGTTTTTACCAATGGTGTAAAAAAAAAATAAAGGTTGAGTACAAAAAAAAAACTAAAAGAAAATTGATGTGGACCAGAGTTAACAGAAAAAATGTAGGAGGACAAAAAAAAATTTTAAAAAATGTTTTGGATCAAACTTGTAAAAATAAAAATAGGTGAGGGACAAAAGTAACAATTTTCCTTAAAAAAATAAGTGTCACTATGTTTCCTATTGGTACAAGAAAACAAGTAAATAAAGGTGTACGACATGCAAATGATACCAATGAAGGGCATGGAGCCATGGGAGGAAAATGAAAGACCAAAGGTTTTGCAAATTGAGTTTAAATCACTTCCCGCTAGACAAAATGGAAGAAGAAGAGGAAAAACAAGAAGAAGAATAAGATAAAGATGAGCCAAACTAGTAATTAGATGAGTTATCTAGGAAGGGAACTTTGATTCGGAGCTCGTAGTGTAAAACAGAGGGAGACAACAAGAACAGTTGTAGAGCTAAACCTACAATTTAAGTAGCTTCTATATCTAAATTATAGTTTCATTCATTATGTAGCTTCTCAGATGGAAGGAAAATAGAATCATTTTCATCACTTAATGAAAACACATAATTCAAGAAATATAAGTAAACAAATTCAAAGCATTCAGAATCTCATTTTTTAGAAATTCAATCTACTAAACTCCTTGCATAAAAATGTAACTCAAAAATGAATAAATATGCAACTCTTTGAATATAATATACCAGAAACTTTTTGAACTCTTTGAACACAGGATCTGAGCCCTTGCCATCTCACTCATGGGATCTGAAAAGCACTGGAGATGTCACCAATAAGGTGGTTAATAAATCTGACAATTTGAAGCCCGTGACTGGTTGAAATGGTTTAGCCAAGTCCAATGGTTTTAACTCTTTAAAGCCGCTATGATGAAAGTAAAGCAATTGAGACAGGCTCCAATTATCCGGTGTTCCTCTTCTTTTCGGTAAATGGTAGTGGGCAGTTTCTAGGTGCAGCTGAGATGATGGGGTGGGTAGATTTTAACAAAAAGATGGACTTTTGGCAGCTTGACAAGTGGAAATTTTCAAGAGTTATTCAGCCAAGACTTCATTATTGGATGATTTCACCTTTTATGAGAACGTGAGAAGTTACTAAAAGCTAATAGAAGTTCCAAGCCAGATTCTCAGTTTGATGTCATTAAACATGACATGGTTGCAAAAAATATTCAAGGAATTGAGAATGCTGAAGAAAATCCCCAAGACAGTGGGATTAATGCTGTGCCGACACTTGTTGCTCTGATAAAAAATCTTTCTGTCAATTCTTAGCAGCTGGAAACCAATACATAAACCAGATACAATCTCTAAAGAGGCACATAGCATAAGATTAGGCAACTTTTATAGCAATAGGGGATCACAATTCTGATTCTTAAGATGATGAATTTAGCTTTATAGGAATAGTTTTGATTGCTTGTATCATGCCAGTCTTAATTTTGGCTGGCATTGGTGCTTTTTTCCCCGTTTCCGAAAGGAAGTTCATCTGTCCTCTGTTTTTTTCCTTCTTTTGAATGTTATGAATCTTTGTTTGAAAAGGTCATATTCGTTCCTTTCCAAAAAAAAAAATATATATATATACCAGAAACTTACTAAAATCCTTTGCTTCTTTAATAAACAAAAGATAAAACAAATTAGAAACAAGTAGTAATATAGCCCATGCAGTACAACATTGAAAATGACTCCCCCGAAAAATCGAACAAGATAAATAGATCAAAACAACATACTAAATGGGTGCTACATTTTTTACCTCAATTTCATAGCATTGAAGATTTAAAACTAAAGGCACTATAATAAATAGAGAACTTACTGAAGTACTCCGCGCCTCTGGTTTTGAATCTTATTTTATGACAATATAATAAATAATTTTAGGGCTATGGACTGCTAATAAAGGGATGCAACTTCTTAATCTATGAAAAGAAGGAGAACTCACCTTCTGCAATTAGTTTTTTTGTTGCAGTTTGAGTACTTTTTAATTATGTTTTTTATTTTCGACGGACAAAGAAACACCATGCTGAAAGAGAGAGCCAATTCTCAATATCATATCTGATTCAAATTTCTGCATCACAAAATGCATTGTTTCATAGTAGTAGATAATGATTGGTGAAAACAAATGTCAGAAAGAAGTATTCAGATAAAGATGTACTCAGGCACTGAAGTTTAGCCAAAGTTCACAAGGAACTAATCAATTAAGTAAAAACATGTTGCAATAAAAACCTTTATCTTCTCAGACAGTGACAAGAAAATTAACCACTCAAGAAAACCAAAGGAAACACATCAAAATCTCAGAAAATACCTCATCAACATGGACATGGATATATATATTTTAATTTAAATGTAGCACTGTTAAGAGTAAAGACACTGTTCATTATCTATAGCCACTCAAGAAAATGTCAGAAAACATGCTTTATGATCAAATGCAACATTTAAACAAACTGCAACAATCCATACTGTATTAAGTGGTTGAATCAACAAATTATGTGGCTTGCTAGCTAGGGTTTAATAATAATTTAATTGAATGCAAATTAGGTTATGCTGTAACAATTTTTTTAGATTTTAAAATACAATTTAATTGATATGAGGTTACAACACATACTCTACTAAATTGAGACCTAAAATTTTATAAAAATTACACTATTCAGACAAACCTAGACTAGTTGGAGCATAAAGCCAATCTAACCTAACCTGTAGAGGTAATGATAGAAAAAATAGAATGTCGATAGAAAAAAAACAGAGAAATTTCCTTATCGGCAGGGCGACAACTCTCAGAGGCAACGACAGGCAGAACTTTGTTCTCTCACAAATGGAAAAAAAGAGATAAGCTTTTGTTTTCTCTCACGAAAAACAAAGCTTTTATGTAAAGATGAAGAGAACTTGGCCTTGGTTTCAACCAAATCTCTCAGGAAAGGGAAGAGGGCGTCTTGCAGCGATTTTTGGGAAGGAAGAGATGACTCTGATTTGTGAATGATCTTCAAGCTGATTGAAGTTTAGTCTAGGTTAATTTGAACCAAAAATCTCAGGAAAGGGAAGAGGGATCTCCGCAGGGAAGGAAGAGACGAGTACTCTGCACTGTGAATGATCTCCAAGGCTGACTTATGAAATGACGTCGTTTCATATTTTTCTAGGGGTGGGGGCAAAATCAATTTGTCTAAAATGAAAATTCAATTTTAATTTCAATTTCAATCATTAGATTTAGGAACCAAAACAAACGTCCCAAAAGAATTGTATTTATTTAAATAAAATTATTATTTTTTAAGACGTTTATAAATGTCTCTAAATCAATTCCATTAAAATAAATTTTTTCCCAAATGTCCTAAAAAATTGAAAATATTACATAGTTTTCAAAAATAGAATTTAAATGTCCTTAATTATATTTCCATTATAATAGGACAATTATAAACGTCCTTAAATTTTTACCTTTTTTAGTTCCAATTATAATTCTAAAAAAAGGTCCTTAATTCTAATTCTAAATAATTTTATTTTTTAAGACATTTATAAACATCCTTACATTAATTAATAATATTAAAATAAACTACAAACGTCCTAAAAACTACTTAATAAAAATATTTAATTTTTTTTATACATCTATACGTCCTTAATAATGATCTATTAAGATGCTTACATATAAGCGTCCTTAAATCAAGTGTCCCTAAAAGTCATTTTGTTGTAATGATATTACATTTTCTTTTTTATATCACCAATAATAAATAGATAAATATAGTTTTATAATTATACTTTATTAATAAAATTTTAAAAGATTATATTAAGACCTAAAGATCATTAAATAATATATTATTTTATTTGAATATATATATATATATATATATGAAAGAGTACAAAACAAAGTAAAAAAATGTGGTAAAATCTTTTTATACTAGTAATGTAGAAAATAGTATTAAAAAATTGGAGCCAAGCTATCTTATGAGAGAAGACTATTTTATTTTTTTCCTTTTTTGTGATGACAAAGAGAAGGACACATGCAAAATGTGGGCCTCACTTACTGGCTCACCTCGTGATGAGTAACTGACGTGACAGACACATGCAATGCTGGACTGCGGACGGTGGAACAGAACGGAATTAGCACTGCCTGAGGGATTAAAAGTTGAGTATTTTCTGACCCTCTCACCCTCTATATATATAGTGTGAGTAGTATTGATGATTATCAGAGGTACTGCAGGGAAAGAAATTATTAAAATGGAGAACTCCTGTCATGTAGCAAGGGCGGCTGCCTCTTTGTTTATCTATCCAATCAAGTCTTGCAGTGGCATTCCTATTCGCGAGGCATCCCTTACTCCCCCTGTAAATTAAATTAAATTTGGTTAATTATTTGTTTGTAGAAATTAACTAGCGGTTTTTGTCAACTTTGTCCCTTATCATAGGCCTGTTATGTTTGCATGCTTCTAAAAGAAAGAACAATACTATATAGACATGAATCTATAGAGAAAGTGGTCCACAATCAATGGCCAACAAGATAATCAATCTCTGATACTATTGGTCATCATTAAGACAGGATGCAAAAGAACACACAAGCAAATGCGTTAAGTGTCAAGAATATGTCACCATCCCCAGATTATCCTCAATTGTTCAACCCTTGGTCATCTCGCGTTGGCCATTCGACATGTGGCGTGCATGGACCTAATGGGACCATTTCTTCTAGCAATTGGATAAAAGAAATTTTTAGTGGTGGCGATGGACTATTTCTCTAAATGGATAGAAGCCAAGGCCTTAGCACATCCGACAGAAGAGAGCGAATTAAACTTTTTCCACGATATGGTACTATACAGGTACGCGATCCCAGGAGCCATCGTTACAGATCACGACCCTCAATTCTCTACCAAGTTCACTGCTGAATGCTTGAGATTAAAAATCAAGCATTGGAAATCTTCAATCGTGCATCCACAGGGAAATTGTCAAGCTGAGGTTGCTAACAGGCTGATACTTACAGCCTTAAAAAAGAATTTAGAAGGTCAATATGGTAGATATGTTGATGAGTTGTGCCCGGCATTGTGGTCTATCCGCACCTCCGTTAGGAGATCGATGAGAGAAAGCAGTTTTTCACTAGTATACGGGTCTGAGGCGGTCTTCTCCGTAGAAGTGGCATTCTCGAAGAAGAAAGCAAGCGAGCAAGACTCAGCATCTTGGATGTCCTGAAAGAAAGAACGATAGGCGCTCGAGCACGAAAGGAGCTATATAAACAAAAGATTAAATCGCATCACGACCAAAAAGTTAAGCTCAATAACCCGCAAGTGGGAGATTGGGTTCTAAGAAAGATCAAGGGAACAGGACAAAGGACAATAGAGGGAAACTAGCCCCAAACTGGGAAGGCCCCTAATAGGGGACCTACTTCTCAGAAAAGCCAGACGGGAAAAGGTTGCCAAACCTTTAGCAAGCGGACCACTTAAAAAAATATTTTGTGTGAAATATCTTTAAGGCTAGGCCCCGCTATCTGCGAGATACTTTCCATCAGATAATATGATTGTTAAACTTCAATAAAATTTTGGTCAAATCTCGTAAATAGGAAGCAAGTTAGGATGTGAAGAAAAGTTCTAATATTCCATGTGTACATAATGGTAAAGTAAGATAATATCTGTATCATGAAAGTAAAATGTATTCATTTCGTTAATGATAAGAGCCTATCTATTACAAAACCGTTGCATCAGCAAGAATAGCAGCAGGCAACGCGGGATTAGCAGCAGCTAGATCATTATCAGATGAGGAAGGAGATTCATTGGGAACTACCAGAGAGAATGCTATCACTCACACGGGCAAATTCAGCCCGCTCCTCCGCCCATGAAGCTTGTAGCTGGAAGAAGTTGGGTTCAACTGTAGGCAGGGGAATCCACAAAGGTCTACCCTCGTCTACATCATATTCTATTATCTTGGCGAGCTAGTCATCCATGAAAGGCACAAAACCATGGCCTCCTCGCAGAGAAGGATGGAGCCCATAACGACTATACAGTGGAAAAAAGTGCTAAAACGAGACCTTATCGTAAAGCATCCGGGTGGGAAGTTTAATCCCCACAGGTAAAACCCAAATGCCTCGTGAGCTATATCGTCCAGGAACTTATTAGAGGCCTTGTACTTCTCCATGGTCTCCCGAGATATAATCTAGCAGAATCCCTTAGACTCATGGAGAGACCGCAATTCCTCCAACTCACAATTCTGCACCCACAACCTTTCCATCTCATAGAGACATTCTGATAATTCCTTCAATCTTTTATCCTTCTCTGCGATCTAGCCCAAAGGCCGCTCCAAAGTAGCTTCCATCTTCTGTAACTCTCCTCTAGCATTGGATGCCTCCCTCTCGGTGGACTCCAAGATGGCATAAGATGTACTAACTTGATCGGCCATCTCTTCCTTGTCTCTGAGGGCGGCATCCCTGGCTTTGACAGCATCTGAGAAGTCTCCCTCTAGCTTTTTACATTTATTTTGGAGGGCGACCCTCTTTTCCTCCACAGTGGAAAGCCTCTCTACCTGCATAGCCAGTGCATCCGCCTTTTTACTCTCCCTCTTGCCAAACTCATTGAGGTGCAGTAGGAGCAAACTCACCTTCAAACATTGGAGTAAGAAAACAAGAATGAAAAACATACATGAAGGAGAAGTCGTGTGACTCACCTTTGAAAGATGAGCCGCTATCTGGCTAACAGTTAGCCCTGGAGAAAGATCACCCCACTTTTTAAGGGCTGCAGCATTGCTGGCCCGCCTTAACATGCTCTTCCCCAAGTGCCTAGCCACATCAGCATCTGAGAAGTCCAGCTTGTCTAAGATTGTTACCCCTAAAGTCTGCTTTAACTCCCTCACCGTCCCTGACGCCACTGAGAATCGGAAAGAGTCATGCTCCCAAGGAGGGATGGGAAGCCCTAAGAGAGAGCACCCAACCCCTGGGATGCTACCATTAGAAGTGGCAGGATCCTGAGTGCCCACACCAATAGAGGGAGCGACCTCCTGGATAGGGGCTGCCACAGGAACATCTAGAGATCGGCGAGGCGTGATCACCTGTAGAATAGAATATTAGAGAGAGACCAAATTCAAAAAAAATTTAATTGAATACTTGCCTGAGATAGAGAAGAAGGATTAGATGGGGATGGCAAGGGAGAGCAACCCTGAACCCCTGGGGGTTTCTACTAGGCCACCCCTTTTCTTAGGGCGAGGTCCTTCGGCCTCTTTCCCTTTCCTCTTTCTCTGGGCAATGGCAAACTTATCTGCGGCCTCCTCGCCATCCCTCATCAGCAATTCTTCATCTAAAGGCAAAGGCGAGCTTGAGACAAAATGGCATAGCACTCTCGTTTGTCCTTATCGGCGACATGACGAAGAGGGATCACATTCCAAGCCAATAACAGCTGGACCTGTGCATCTTTGCTATCAGCCTCCATTATGGTCGTAAACCTCTTGGCAATCACCATTCTGAAAAAAAAAAAAGGGGGGAGAAATTAAGGTTGGAGCAAACATGTTGAAAATATGTACCATCGAATTCACGAAAATTACCCCCGGGACGAGGGGCACATCTGGTCCCCGAAGCATAAGGGCAAGTAGAACCAAAGCATTATGGTGAACCACCCACTCCCAAGTCCTCTGGTTGAGGGGTCAAATTCACTTTAGAGATAGGCCTTCAGCACTACCAATCCCACAAAGAGTGAGGTCCTTGTCCCTGAAAGTAGTGGCATGAAAGCAGAATTTTCGGTCGCCGGTCCCCTCCACGTTACCAAACAATGCCCAGTTGACCAATTTAACAAATCTCGCCTCCATTTAACTTAACTTTTAATTCGAATTTTTAGTCCAGGGGCGATATGGTGTCGAACAAGGCTAAAAGGCCGACATCCTTTTTCTCTAACCAGAAAAATTGATCCTGCCAATTATAAACCTTCGACCTAAAATGATCTATCAACTTTGGTGGGTTAAGGCGGCTCTGGACACTTAACTTATCTCCCTGTTTCACCAAAAAATAAAGGCTGAAGACATTTAATGTGGGTTCAAACTCCATCATATGACAAATGATGACGAACGATGTCAAGCCTATATTGTATTGCGATGAACCTAAGAAAGGGTAGAGTCGCAGGCCTCCATAAACTCTATTATAAAGGGATCCAGGAGAAACCTAAGCCCATTTTCCAGTTGCTCCGCAAAAACGAGGGAATAGTCATCTCTAGATTCGAAAGCCACCTCTGCACAGTATATCGCTTGGAACCACTTGGATAGTATTCACGGGTATCCACTCAGAACAACCTTATAAGATCGTTCATCTCCCTTTGGGACAGATTGTTAATGGACAAAAGTACCTTTTTGGAGGGAGCGCCGGTAGGTTTGGGGGCCATTTCACCTATTTCTGCAAAAGACTTAACAATGTCACACGCTTTCTTTCCTGTAAATAATATCTTACGAGACCCAAATCTTGCACCTCTATTCTAGGGGTCGCGCGTTCAAGTATCATGTCTCACACGATTAGAAGTTCATCAATGGGGTTCTCCCTCAAAACCATCTGATACTTGCTCCCCCTTCTAACCACATGAGCTAGAATGCCCTTGACAGATTTCCAGAGAAGACGAGATGGAGTTCTCTCGTATACATTCAAATCCGGAATTCTCACGGCAAAATCACATGTCCCGGCCATGGATGAGAAAAACTAAAATTACAGGTTGAAGGGAAGAATCAAAAAGACATGAACAGTTTGGTTAAAATAAAGAAGAAAAGAATTACCTTTTTCTTTCTCTAAACTGATGAACAGCACAGGGATGAGGAGATTATGATGAACCAACAAAGAGCGTCATGAAGGATGATACCCTCGGTGTATCTATTAGAGCAATAGTGGAAGAATGTCAGTGGAGGAGAGCAGTCTTAGGAAATGAGTTCAAAGATATTAGTAGAGAATGGAAAGGAAGATGCATTTTTATTTTAAAAAGATGGCTACCTCTATCCATGAAACTACATCATTAATTCATTTTTGATTTGCCTGCTCACCGCTTGGAACCCGAAGGGTTGGGTCTAGCAAAGTATCCCAAAAAGCTGTTACATTTAATATAAGTTTCTTGTCCTCATAGGAGTTAAATTCCAATTGATTTGAGCTGAAAATATGGAGTTCAAATTGTGTCGAATCCCGCTAGTTTCTGAGCGAAATCCGAAAGGGGGCCACTAAAGGGTTAATAACGGTATGAATCCAGCTATCCCATTTGGACAACCCGCCAAGAGACATACATCCCGTATGTGTGGGATGTCCCAAAAGGCATGTTATTCACCAAATACTTTAACCTTATCCCGCGGAATCTGGCTACAGTGCAAACATTAAATGCTCAATAGTAATCACTCAATTACACCCCTACGACAGGACATTTTGGGGGTGATACACGAACAAGAGTCTTTCTAATGGCTGGAAATTAAGGCACCCACCCCGCCTCTTGTCAAAATAGGAAATGGGCTCTTTGCCTCTACACATGTACTAGGGACCCAGAAAATCACCAGAATGCCACTTTATGGCTTCTATAAATGGGGATTCCGGCTCATAATCAGGTAAGACATCCGCTTTCACTATTAGAAATTGGGGTGTATACAACGGCCTTAAGGCCTCCATATATACTCAAAATGTCATCGTATATATATACGACGACCTTTCGAGTATATATGACAGCTCATAATCAGGTAAGACATCCGCTTTCACTACTAGAAATTGGGGTGTATACAACGGCCTTAAGGCCTCCGTATATACTCAAAATGTCATCGTATATATATACGATGGCCTTTTGAGTATATATGACGGCTTTTAGGAGAGGAAAAAAACTTCAACGAGGAAAAGACCATGTGGCATCGTAAAAAAAACTTTATATTCGACACCCATAGAAAAGAACTTTTTAAGATTGGACTATCGTATAAGCTGTAGTATGAAATTTGTTTTTTAGCTACTATTAATTTAGTCGTATATAATATTAGTCATCATATATATTCAAGTTATATACAACGGATCCTGAGCCGTCGTATATACTGCCAAAGGACCATCATATATATTCATTTTTAATATATATATATATATACATATGGGTTAATTTTTTTTAATATATACAACAATTTTTAAGTCATCGTAATTGATATAATTATATTTTTCTTTTTAAATTGATTATTAGAATTTATTCAAAATGAAATTAAAATTGTACCAAATTAGTTAATCAAAACTAGCCATACAAATATACTAACAATACAACATTCAAATTTCTAGAAATAAAGATAATAATACAACATTCAAATATTTTACATTTTTGGAACTTAGAATGATTATCTATAAAGTTAACACCAATTTAAAATAGGAAGATTGGCCTATTTAGTCTCTAAAATTTAACATCTTGGACTATATGGTCCCAAGAGTTTTTTTTGGACATCAAGATCCCCAAAAAAAAATCGAATTTTGAATAGAATCCTTTTTTAATATTTTCGGCCCATTTAAACAAAATCCAGCTAGATTAACTATTTAAGGATTAGAAAATTTTAGGGAATGTGGGTCATGAGGTAATTTCCACCCCACTTCTGATACCCACCCTTATCCCCTGCCAGACTACGCCACCCTAACCCATTTCATGTCCTTGGTCTTTTTATGGTTAAAACACCAATCCTACCCCGCTCCTCTACTGTCAGCCAAAAATTGCATATTTCTCCACACAGCAAGAGATTGAACAAAAATGGTTCGATCAAATTCATCATCCTGGACACCTCAACATTAGAGCTGGAGCAACGGTAGTGAAAAGGGTGTCAATTGCCATTGTGGGAATGCAGCAGTGATGAAGACCTCCTGGACGAATCCCAACCCAGGAAGAAGATTCTTAAATTGTGGAAAGGGTCGGGTAAGTCAATTTTTAGTAAGTTGCTTGTGTCCAATTGAAAATGTATCTGATTTTATGATTATGTGATCTTAAGATTATGGTGGATTGGTATTGCATAGGACGGTGGGAAATGTGGTTTTTTCTTATGGGTGGATCCTCCTATGTGCGAAAGATCTGTGGTTGTGACTCCTGAGTTATTGAAGAAGATGAGCCAAATGGAAGAAAAAGAAGAAGCCACTTGCAAGAAAGTGAAGAAATTATGGGTGTCATTAATTGTTTCTTGGATAATATTTGTAGTTGTTCTTATGAAGAATTAGTGAAGATTTGGTAGTGACAACTAATTAGTCTCGTCACTCGTTGCATTTTGTTAACTTGTATTAACACGGTTGAGGAATCCAGGTTACCTTGTTATCAGACTCATCCTTTGTCTTAGTTTAGACTTAGCAACCACTAATGTAAACTTGTACTGAATGATGGTGTTTGTATGTTTGTAGGCTCATGTCTGAAACTTGAGCCAATTATAATGTAAATGTCTAGTTTTAGTTCTTGAGATGATTGTTGTGTCAATGTTTTTGTTTTAGCATGTTGTGGCTATTCTTGTTTATTGACAGACATGAAATGAACAAATGCAAACAATGAAAAAAGGACCAAACATAATTACTGAAGAAATGCCAACTAACGTGGAAATGCTAATCTGGGAAATGCTTGACAATTTAACAAACCTAACCAACAATATCAAATAACTACCCACAAAAAAGGAAGACATTCCACATTCCACAAAAGTTTGGCAGTAGTACATGGTGAGAACACTACGTGGTCATTACACTAAAGCAACCAGTAAACTACACCAAATCCATGTTGAGAGCTAACCAAAAATATCTCAATCACTACACAAGCTTTCCATACTTCGTAAGAAAATCCAAATATCTTCAATATTGTCACCCAACAGCAGCATTGCAAGTTGTTTTGTAATACCCAACCATTCCACATTTTTGAAACTTCGATGGTTTTCTAGATGCTCCTCCTTTAGCCTACATTGAGTCAATAAGAAAATATGTTAGCTATTACATAAGAAAGTTGAGGGATGGATTGTGAAATAAAAAAACATTATACCTGAGAGTGGATTTCACCATCAGCAGTCTGTGTCTGCCCTGGATGATTTTTTGCCTGCTAGATTAATTCTTTGCCAGATGCACATGTTTTGGTGTTGTGGCTTAAATCACCACACTTACCACATTGGTTGAGATTGTAGTTGGTATGACCATGTGGTACAGGGTCACCTTGGACACATTCATCTTGAAATTGTACTTGTTGCTTCTCTGACTGAGCTTGTGGACAGGTCCTCACATTATGACCAGCACCCCTCCATCTTTTACACCTAAATCTGTTCATCCTTGGCATAGACAAATTATGAGCCCCATTTGCAGCCACTTTATAGGGGGTCTCACCAACCTCAAGTCTTCTCTTCTTAGGAGGCCTACCTAGCAGCTTTAACTTTAGTGGAGGGTGTACCGGTACCCTACTTGACTTGGGCCAATTATTAGGCCCATTGGTTGGTAAGATAATGGGCTCATAAGCCCTCTTATAGTAGTCAATACTGAAATACTTGTCCACGTAATCTTCAAGATTCCTACCAAGAAACCCTAGGGAAGCCAGAGCATGTGAGCATAGAATTCCTGATAATTCCCATCTTCTACAACTGCAATAGCCCTTGTCAGTGTCTACTGCAAACTGCTCCCTGGCTCCATTTGTGACCTCAAACTTTCCTTCACCAGAATATAAAAGGGTACAGAAGGTAGATTCTTCTTTTAACTTTTCCAATTTTTTCCTAATTCTAGGGCATATATGTCCACTTTGAGATGAAATCCATCTTAGTCTCCTCCAACAGTCCTAGAATTGGTTTGGTTCTTGCCTGTAAAATGTTCTTGTTGAAGATTTCACTATGGTTATTAAGCAGCAAGTCACACTCTGTTGTGTCTCTGACATGTGCCCTAGTCCGATGCTTCGGTTCAGTGTGCTTTTGAAGCCAATTGTAAGCCCCCTCCTCAAATGATTTCAATGCTTCCATATGTCTGATGAATTGGTTGACATATGTTGCCTACGCACATCTCCAAACCAGATCCTTCACTACATCTCCAGGAAAAGACTTTTTCATGTTATTATGTAAATGTCTATCATAATTCCTATGTTCAGAGTTAGGCATCAAATCATGTACTGCTGGAATTAGGCCCTGCATATTTAGTTATATGTGTTTAGTTCATATGTGCATAGTTGCTGAAAACAGTAATAATCAATTAAATGAAGTAAACATGACTAATCAAGGTGACTTAGTACCTTTTGTCGATCAGATATCAAGCACCAATCTCCCTGATTTTCCATCCCTAGATCCTTTTTTAAACATGCTAAAAATCAAGTCCATGATGACTTGTTTTCAGCCTCAACCACAGCATAAACAATAGGAAATATCCCATTGTTAGCATCAATGCCCACAGCTATCAACAATACTCCTGGGTGAGGACCTTTTAAGAAAGTGCCATCAAGACCTATGACCTTCCTACACCCAGCCTTAAATACCACACTCAAAGCTTCCAAGCACATATAAAACCTACTGAATACCTCCAAACCCGCCTCCTCATCATCTCTTGTATGCATAAACACTTTGCTACTTGGGTTACTTCTGCTTAATTCTTCACAATAATCCCAAAGAAGCTTCTATTATTCTCTATATTTTCCTTCTATCAATTTTCTTGCCTCTGCCTTAACCTTGTAGACCTTCCACACTGAAATGCTTATGTTTAAATCTCTGTGAACCTTGTCTCTGAACTCTTGGATATCAACACCCTTACATGACCTGAAATCATCCAAGTATTTCTTTGCAATGAACCTAGCAGATGCTAA
>JAWZTD010016906.1:7418-20896 GCA_035221335.1 Echites panduratus | reverse complement strand
TGAGAAAGGCATTCATCACATTCATGCAAAAAAGGGAATAATTACTTGGCTTGGAATCCATCTTTGAAAGGAATAAGTTTGATGAAAATCAAGTTGATTTGAAGTTATGGAATATATCAACTATGAAGGGGATTGAAAGCTCCAATTCAAGCCGAGAAATCATCCAAGATGATGTGGGATCAAAGCTACATGAAAGGTTGGTGAATGGAAGCCAAAATGATGGGGAAAAAGAGGCCATTATAAGCATACCATAGAGGAGCTGACTCCTGACTAGTTGGTGTCCAAAATGCAGCAATTTTGAGTCCAAAATAGAAATCACCGGTGCATGGTGCATTGCTTGGCACCTGACATTAAGTGAGAAGCAGCATCCGATGCTGGGTCATCCTTGCTTGGCATCGAATAGCATTGTGCTAACAATGAGCATTTCATTTTAATTGGTTTTTAAGAGATTTTCTTCATAAATTTAAGGGTGTTTTGTGCAATTAACACCCTAGAACGTATTAATTAGGGTTTAGAAGTTTACCTATTATAAATACTTCTTATTTTGTATTCAAAGATACCCAATATTAAATCAAATTACAAAACTTCTTCCCTTTGAGAGAAAATCACTTATCATCTTTGATCAAACTTGCCAGAGCTTAAGGTAACTCTTTTACGGTTTTTGAGTGATTACAATTAGGAAATCAATTACTTTGGTTGAGGTATTGATTTGTCTTTACAAATCAAGAGAATGGTTAATGAAGAATTTGCCTCATAGTTCATTCTAATTAACCAAACCAAACTTTAATTGAATAATGTGAAATTGGTGTGAAATTTGATCTTGTTTGTAATCTAATTTCAATTGAATTTTGAAAATCACATCACCTAGGTTATCTTCCAACATCAACCAATGACTTAGATTTGGTGGACCAATCACACCCCAACCAAAGTGTAGAAAAGTGCTTAAGATTTGTCGGAGAACCTTATAAGAGTTCTTAGATGAAACCCTCAAAGTGGAAAATGTTTGATCTTTCAATTTGAATTCTCAAAGAGAAAAGCTGTTTTTGATACCAAGATGTAATGTGTTTGGAGTACATAATGAAGATGTATTTATAGAAGGAGATGCAAAACCGGACACAGGGCTAGACTTCTTCTGGAAATGACTGGAATTAGTCCAAAACTCTACCTAGCACTGGACAGAACATGCATGGCACCGAACATAGACAAGCTGGAGCCGGACAGGTGTGATTTTACACCATTTCTCCTCTAATTGACTTCATTAACTTCAAGTCATCTTTGATCCTTCTTGAACAACTTTTCCAAGGCTCTTATGATCATGTTCTAAGCAGATAATCCCTTTATAACATCATAATGATAATGAGCCTTGAGGACATTAAAATACTATCTTGAATTAACACAATTTTCAAGCACAACTTATTAAAACAATTAATCATGATCAAGTTGTTCTTCTTTGTTGAACATCAATGCCTTTCTTAAATTTGGAATGTTGCCTTTGTAAGCTTTATTTCTCCGATGAATAATATCTTCAAAGTAGCTTGCCTTTGATGACATACAAGTAAGTACAATTAATGCTTGATAAGCTCCTTGATCTCCAACATTCCCCTCTTCTATGAAAAGATTCATCTTTGAATCTTCAAATCTTGAAATGTAGGTTTTTCCATGATTCCAAGTTGTTTCAGTCAAGGCTACTTGATCTTCATTAGTATATGAATCACATCACAAAGCACTTCATCCTCATACTTCAATATGGAAAAATGTATTCTCACTTGTTGATCAACTAGAACCTCTCTACCCTTATTCAACCGTTGTAGCTTATAAAGGTTTAGATGGTTTTCACAATTAAGCTCCAATCTATCCACCACATATTGACTCACCTAGTTCACATTGCTCTCATGATCAATCATCATACTACAAACTTTCTCAAACATGATGCATATTGCAAGGAATAAGGTCTTTCTTCATTCACTAAATTGATGAAGTGTCTCTTTATCTTTGACTTTCTTCACTTCACGAGGATTCTCTTGGATTTGCATTTTAGCTAATGACATATTACCATGACTTGAACTACTATAAGATCCTCCGTCTGAGTTGCCTCTATCTTACATTTGCCTTTCATTCTTCCATTGTGATGGTCTTTCAACCAACAAATATCTTCCATGTCTCAACGGTTCACCGTGTTCATTGTAGTAGGAATAAGAATCCTCTTCCTTCCATTTCTCCATAGGTTTCTCTCAATGTCATGGTCATAATAGTCTTCATTATTGTACTCATACTCATGTCTTCTTCATGGTATTCTCCTTTGATACGTTCTTCTATCAACTCCTCTTGATGGCACATACTCCTTACATGAACTAGGTAGATTTTCTCCTCCTCTTGCTCCTTGTGGCAAACGGTTTGTAGGAGCATTAGATGTATCGTTTTCTATTGTTCTTTCAAAGTTCTCAGCCCTTGAGTTCAAATCCCTTCTCACCTCCTTCGTACTTGTAGAGATTTTCCTTTGCCATAGCTAACATACATTATTATTTCTTTCAACATTTGAGGCTTGAGATGAAGATTTAGCCATGATTTACCTACAAAATAAAACGGGATATATATATATTCCTCACTTTGCACTCTTGTTTACACTCAAAATATGGCTCTTTCTCACTCTAATGAACTCAACCCATTTTGCCTTGTACCACTTTCAACTCTTCTCCAAATTTTTAAGTATTTCTAATGAGCAATCAAACAACTCAAGCAAGAGTGCCAAGTAATCCAAAAACTCAATCGATTAGTTAATAATTGTTCAACAATTAGAACCGAAGAGATAAGATTTCAAAGATTTAGGTCAACAAGCAAAGATTTAAGCACATAAAGTCAAGAAATAGAGGAGAGCCATTTTGTCATAAACCTTGAAATCAAGAGTTGTGATAAAAATCTCTGCAATACTAATCAATATAATCAAGCAATTTTATCTCAATTTGACACAAACAATAGGCAAAACACTTTAAATTCATCAACAAGTCTATCTCAATCAACAATTGTTCAATTACACAAGAGATTCAACTTCAAATCAATAATTTTTTTGGCTTTTCTTTTTCAGAGGTTCAAATCTCTGCAACTTTCTTTCTTTTCTTTTCATCTTTCTTTATAAATAAATATTTTATTTTTCTTCTTTTTTATAGATAGAAGAAGAAGATAATCACTTAACACATTGAATCAGCCCTTGTTTTTAGCCTTAGGCTAGATCCACACAAACAATTGATCACAAGAAAAGAAGTAGGATAGATGTAAAAGAACGAATACAAACACATTCAAAAGATCATAGGATTTCAAAGAAACAAATATGACCTTAACACTACACAAAGAAAGCAATGGAGATTGTCCAACCTTATGATGAAAAATCCTACTTTTGATACCAATTATATGATGCGATGTTGAAAGGAAACCTTTTCATCAATCAAAAACACACTAATTGAAAGCAATCTTAAGAGTCATCATAAGGTCATATCTACTACATTGACCTATGTTATCTTCCATAATCAATCAATGTCTTGGATTGATAGACTAATCAACACCCTAACCAAGTGATTGAAAAGCCCCAAGTAGTTAATCAAGAACCCTAGAGTTTCATGAACACTCACGAAAGATCAAGTTTGATCTTAGAAAGGTAACTGGAAATCAAGGAACTTATCAAGCACTGACTGGAACAACTTTAATGCCATCAAAGGAAGACTATCTCGGAGGAATTATTCATGGAAGTTATGATCAGAACATTCATGGAATAAATGAAGCTTCCAAGATACATTGAAGAATAAGAATAAGAAATGCATGAAGAGAATTGTATTTGACAAAGATGAGCAACTATCCCATGATGCCTTGTTTGATGAATTCGAGATTGGAGTTAAGATGAATACCTACTAGGATTTATATTTCAAATTCAAGCTTGTATCAGAGGTTTCAAAAGCTTGCTAAAACACATTTTGTCACACTCAAAATCAACTTGAATAAATCCAAGAAGAAAGCATCAAAGAAGGGTGAAAGAACAAGCCAAATGGTGTCAACTGGGGCCACCACTTTTGTAGCCACAGGCACCGATCGAGCCCATCTCCAATCGGATAGCCTTGTGTCTTTTAGTGTTTTCTTACATTTTTCATATGTTTTAGGGGTTGTTTTGTATTTTAAACTTCTTCTATCGAATTAGGATTAAATTAAGTTTGATCCTGCATATATCCAATTTCAATTGATTTCAAATATATATCATTGAATCAAATGCGAACAAGTTTCTTCTCCTTTGAGAGATAAATTTCATATCGAACTTGATCTACTTGTGAGATCTTAGGCAACTCTTCTCGGGTTCTTGAGAGATTACATTAGGCTATCTATTATTTTGGTTGAGGTATTGATGTGTCTTCCAAATCAAAAGGATGGTTAATGAAGAATTTGTTCATAGGTCACTCTAATTAACCAAAACAAACCTTAATTGAAATCCTCGTTAATTGGTGTGTTATGGATGAATCTTCCTTTCAAAGAAATCACATCAGTAAAGCTCAAAGTGTTTAATTGTTTGTCATGATAAAAGATTGATCTTGAATTACAAAGATAAAACACTATATATAGTATGTAAGCTCTAATCAAACCTAATAATTCGTTCTTAGGGTTAATAGTCATGTTTACCTTTAATACACAACCGAAATAACAAGACAAGACAAAGAAAACACAAGAAAAAAAAAAAACTCTTCAGCTAGTCAGGAGGCTAATCGAGGCTGGTGCCAAGTCCAGCAATGGGGCTAGTCAGCCCAACATTTCATCTTCTGCAGAGCATGGTTCTGGCACCTATCCTCAGACCGGTTGCCCTGTTTTGGGTAATTTCTTGTTTGGTTTGGCTTGATATCTCCTCGTTTGTTTAATGCTTTGTTCTTGCATTAAAATGACATGATTTTAGGTGCATCATAATGTGTTTACAAGCCATTTCTATCCCATCTTCAAGCTTGAACTTGAAATACAAATCTTTATACAAGAACCCCCAACCATTATCAAGATCATCTTCAAAGAAAGTCAAAAGTTCTTCCGTCCTTTGAGTAACGTTGATAGAGATCAAGCTTCGTTGATGCCTCAAGGTCAAATTACAAGTGTAGGAGCTTTTAAGATGATGAATGCTTTAATCTCATTTCTTCGAAGGAAAGAAGATCAGCTTGATTTTGAAGCTATATTTGAAGAACCGAATTTGATGAAGATTATGAGAACATGAGGCTATGGATTGTCTCCTCAATTGAAGCCTTAAAAACATGCCAAGAAATCTCCAAGGAAGCATGGATTGAAAGACTTCAAGTCGGAATGGTAGAATACAAGCAAATGGAGGAGAAAGGGGTGAAGAGCTTTTCTGTCTAGTGCTAAGCAATGTTGTATGATGCCAAGCATCATGCCAAGCACCATGCCAAGCACTCTCGTCCAACCCCCAAACATCCTGGTTCAAGCCTGATCAGTTTTGGCAAAATTCTTCAAGCATTCGAGTAGGTGTCCAGCCCTTGTTTAGCTAATTTCCAGTGCCAACACGCTTAACGGCCAGCAACATTTTGTGATCATTTTCCTTCATTTTTGCCTGTATTTCTTATTAATTTCAAGGGTGTTTTATGTCATTAACACCCTAGCAAGACTTAATTAGGTCTATAATAAGCTGAGACTATAAAGATGCTGTTAGTTTGTATTTGAAACATAACTTTGAGAACTTTGAAAATATTTTACTCATTAAGTGACAGACAAAAGATCATTTGATCTTTTACTTTGAGTGTGTTCATAAGACTCCTCTAGGGTTCTTAGATTATTACACAAAGGGAAATCAATTACTTGGGGATTAAGGTATTGATTTGTAGATAAGAAATTCTTCTCATAGGTTATTTTAACTAACCCAAACAAATTTAGGTAAAATCCTTCAACTTTGGCATGGTTTTTATGATAACTTGATAAGTAAGTTTCTCTCTATCAAGAAACACATCAAACATCTACCAAGAATTTCTTAATTCTTGAAGTATCAATCTTTATTGTTGAGATTTCATTCTTGTATTGGATATTTAAGTTCTTCTACACAAGCTTCCTTGCAGTAAACAAGTATTCTTTTAGTTCATCACTTGAAAGCTACATAATCTCTCACACTTTAAATGTAGGTCTTTATAAGCATCTTTTCTCCCACGAATAACAACTCCAAAGTGTCCTTCCTTTGATGGCATACAAGTAGATCCAACTAATGCTTGTTCAGCTCCTTGATATCTATCACATATGTCATAAGATGCGACTTCCTTGTTACAAATAATGAAGCATAATATGAGGAATTTTAGAAGAACTAAGCCTAGCAGACTCCATGGGAATCATAATACTCTTCTGGAAAGAAGACTCTCAAGTAATGGTAGGGCAACTTTTAGGATCCTTTGAAGCTCGAGATGGAATGGTTCCCAAATACCTGGAGAAGACTCTCCAAATAATAAAAAGGTTTGATGATTTCAGGATTGAATATATCTCGCAGAAAGAGTATAGTCAAGCAGTTGATCTTTCAAAAGTTTAGAAAGAAATGATGGGTACCAAAGCCCAGGGCTTTATGGAAGTCCTAAAAGTAAAGATCATTGATGTTATCGAAGTCTTCAAAATATCTCACCCAGAAGACTGGTGAACTAAGATATTATCATATTTGAAAGATGGAAAATTGTCACATGACATTACCCAAGCCAGAAAGATAAAAGGTGGTCTCCCCAATATGTCATCATTCGTGACGTTCTTTTCAAAAAACCATTCTCATGGGTACTACTAAGGTGTCTTGGAAAGCAAGAGGCAAGCTATGTCATAAAATAACTTCATCAAGGAATATATGGGACTCATACCGAGATACGTTAATTTGCAAAAAAGATTCTTAGGATGGGCTATTATTGGTAGAGAAACAACCAAGGTCAGGAGGACTTCATCCAAAAATGCCCAGGCTGTCAGTTGCACAACAATAAAGTTCATCTACCAAAAACTCCATATCAAGCAATCTCAATGTCAGCACTTTTTTATTTTATGGGGATTGATATCCTAGGAAATTTCCTTAAAGGAACAATAGGAGTGCAATTCCTCATTGTGGCTATGGAGTATTTTACTAGATAGGTAGAGGTAGAGCCAATCATTGTCATCTCAAGAAAGAAAGTTCAATCTTTTGTTTGGAGAAATATAATGTGCAGATATCGAGTCCCAAGGACAATTATCTCTAATAATGGGAGGCAATTTGTGGGAGAACCTTTCAATTCTTTTCATGAAAACTTACAGATAGAACAAATGCTGACTTCAATAGAGCATCCATAAGCAGATGGACTAACAGAAGTCACTAATAGAATCATTATGAATGAATTGAAATGCACATTGACTCTTTTCGAACAATTCAGAAGGAAATCTAGTTGGTCAGAAGAAATCCCCAAACTACATTGGTCCTATAGAGCAAGTCATACAATGGCAATTGGGGAAACACCATTCAGAATTTGTTTTAGTTCCAAAGCCTTTGTTAAGAAGGAGATTGGAGAGAGCCCACATATGGTTTCATTACTTATAATCAAATTCGAAACGAAGAAGGGGAAAAGAAAACATGGATCTTTTAGAAGATACTAGAGATAAGACAAGGGCCGAGGATCAGCAATACAAAAGAAAAGTAGTTGACTACTATAATAAAATAGTCAAGCAGAAGACATTCTCAGAAGGTGGCTTACTACTAAAAAGGGCAGATCTAGGCAAACAAGGTCAACTTGGGAAACTTGATGAAACATGGAAAGGCATCTACATCATCACAAAGGTAAACCTAAATAGAAGCTGCAAATTGGTTGATTTGGAAGGAAGAGAACTCCTAAGGCCCTAGAATGGATCCCCCAAAAAAATTCTTTGCTTTTGAAGATAAGTGATTTAACTTGTTTCTTTCAATTCATTATTTTTGTTACCTAGTCTTAAACTTACAACCAATCAATAATCATTGCCATTTATTTCAAATTAAATTTACAACCATCTTTTATTCAAAATCTAGGTCCTTACGTATAATGACTGCCTTAGAGTCATCCTGAGAAGATGATCATCCAGACCCTCTTTAGAGCAACGTCTATGCAAATGACTATCCTAAGTCATCCAAAAAGAGGACACCAAACCTCTATAAAAACATCTTAAAACGACTTCTCAAAGTCATGGTCGTCCAGACTGTTGGATATTCCGGTAAGACCATTTGATGATTTACTTAGTTAGCATAACTTTGTGTCATAATGCATTTATATCATTATATCATTGTATCATGATGTTTTTATATCATTTTATTTAGTAAATTATGTAATGTCCTTAGAATAGTTTATTTCTATTCCTAGTTAAGTGTTATTGAGATTAGGATATCAATAACATGCTGAGGTTAGTATGTGATAGCTAATGACTACCATCATGGATATGAGATATCAAATCATCACATATGTACACATAGAGTATGGTGTATTGGATTGACCCACCATGGAATCACTACATGGATCGTTATATAAGTGTCATGAGCTTTTTCATTGTGATAATTATATTTAGCCTTTTGACTTGAGATCATCACAAATTTTTACATAAAAAAATGCATACTTTGATATTGTCAAACGTCACTCTTAACTAAGTGGCAATAAAGGTATGTATTGAGTATGTCATGATTTATGTTGTAGAATGTTGAATGATCAAGATAGGATTTGTCCCTCTTTTATAACATGGGAAATATGTCTAGAAATTTTGGTAGACTGAGACTTTGAAATGCATGGCCATGCTCGAATAACTAGATATGAGATATTTATCATATTCGATTTTGTTACTCTACTAGGAGGCGAGAATTGTGAGATTGATCTTTACTAGTATAACACGTTCCATGACTCATGTTTAATTATGACTTCCTGGACAGAGAGATTAAGACATAAGGTTTTGACTTGTCATCAACATTCTCTTTACTTGGATTGCAATGATGTTTTACTAGACATCACTCATTATACACGACATTAAATGTTGTTTATGTCAAATGCCAATTTTATGAGGACCTATTGGGTCACACATTCAAAACGTATAGCTTAAAGGGTAATATCATGTTTGGGGACCTAAACTTAAGTAGCTAAACTTGTTTAATCTAGTTTAAGAAACAAAAAATGTAATTAAGAGTTAATTATGTATTAAATCGTAATTTTCTAGGTTCAATAAATTTGATTTTTTGGTATCTCTCTGATAATCTGCTCGTTTTGAATTCAAGGATGTTTCTTTTACTAATCTACTCCCTTCTTTTTTCAGTTGGAGAGTCTAAGAGAAAAGAATAAAATGAATATAGAGAGAATAGAGAGAAAAAGTGGTACAAAACCTAACATAATTGAACTTATCAATTCAATCATGCCAAGACCCTCATCCTTGTTTGTTTGACAATCCAAGGGTGAATATTCTTGTGAGCGGATAGAGGTAGTACTCTAAGATTCCTACTAGTGATTATAGAATTGATAGCATGCAAATTCTGAAATCTTAAAGAAAGGTAATATCTATACCCTCTCTAGGCTCCCTTCAATCGGTACTCGAAGGTAGTCTGTTTGTTTCCTTTCTTCTTAGGCCTCACAAACGACTACTCAAAGTCATGGTCTTCCAAACCCGTCTCCAAACAACATCTAGATATCAAGCAAAAGTCCTAGTTAGTAGGATTAAAGCATGTATAAATTGATGAGGATCAAGGACGGAATGAAGCATACAAAGGTCATTATTCCAAGATTAAGAAGGAAATGAGGTATTGGTGTTCAACAAAGATAAACCACTTGTTCTTGAAGCTATTTTTGAAAGGATTAAACTTGGTGAAGAGAATGAAATCAAGAAGCTGTGGAGTTTGTTCACAATGAAAGGGTTGGAAAGCTCCATTTCATCACCAGAATGCATCGAACATGAAAGTAATTTGAAACTACATGAAAACTTGATGAAATGCACACAAAAGAATAAAGAAACCTTGGAGAAAGGCCACAAGGAGCCTACCAAAGAGCAGCCAGCACCTGAACATTTTGGTGCCAAAATAACACCAATCCAATAGCATGTCGGGGCATGGTCCGATGCCCTGAATGGAAATTGAAGAGTAGCCGGTGGTGGATGAATCCTGGTTGGCACAGGATAGCTTCGTTCCGGCGGCGGCGAGGAAGATTTTGTTTGGTTTTTCCATTTAGCTTCGTTCCAGCGGCGGCGAGGAAGATTTTGTTTGGTTTTTCCATTTCTTTCTTAGTAGTTTTAAGTGTGTTTTATGTCATTAACACCCTAGAACAATCTAATTAGTAGGTCTTGATTGACTCTCTATTATAAATTCTCCTTAATTTGTATTCACAATTATCTATCTTTGAATAAAAAACAACATTTCTCCTTTGAGAGTAAATTGTGAAGTTTACTTGTGAAGTTTTCTTCATGAGCAATTTAGGGTTCTTGAGAAACTACATTGAGGCTTTCTTCACTTTGGTTTAATGTGTAGAATTGTCTTTAAATTCATTAGATTGGTTAAGGTAATCCAATTCCAAGGTCAATGTAATCACTAAACTTGTACCAATTGATGAAAATCTTGGTAATCTTTTATTGCTATAGAATCCAAGGAATGGAGCCATGACTAAGAGAAAAGTCAATTCCAAGGAATCACATCATTTTGGTATCAAATGGTAGGCTTTCATCAAGCTTTTTGACTATCCTTTTATTTGCTTTCATGTGTTTGTGTGCTAAGATCATGTTTTCTTCTTTGAGTTCTCATGATCTTGTGATTGTTTTTGTTTTGTCTTAAATCTATCATACTCTATCTCTTGTGATCAAATTGTTAGGTGGAGCTAGCCTAAAGAGCTGATTCAATTGTCTTTGGTGTTTGTGATTGGTTCTTCTATCTTTTTACAAAAGAAAACTACAAAAAAAAAAAAAAAGAAAGAAAGGACAAAGAAGAGAAAAATAGAGCATCAAAAAATTTTCTAAAAAAAAATGGAAAAGAAAATTTCGAAATCCTTTGAAAATTGTTGAGGTCATGCTTAATTTGATAAATTGAATGTTGGAATAAGATTATGAATGAAAATTGGGATTGACTTGACATTGTTAGAAACAAATTGAGATCAATTGATTGGAAAGTGTTGAAATGACAATTGTATAAAAAAAATTTTTATCACAAAATCTTTGATCTCAAGGTGTGTGATAAAATGTCTTTCATCTATATTCTTTGAATTCCTAAACTATTTTCTCAAAACATTGTTTGATTGACCATATTGTTAGAATTCTAAACTCTTTCATGGACACTTTTTTTTTTTTGCATTCTTTACTTGGGTGAATTGCAAGGCTCTCAATAGAGTTGATTAAGAACCATTAGAAAGTTCAAGAGAAGAAAAAGGCTGAGTGAATGAGATCTTTTGAGTGAGTAAAAGCCATTTAAGAGATCTATACACGAGTGAATGAAGAGGACACATACATATTTCCTTATTTTGTTGTTTTGTAATCTTTTGAAGGTGCAACATGTTGAGAACATTATCTATAGCTGAGTGTGCCATAATATTTAAGAAGATGGAACAATTGTCAAAAAAAAAAAATGAAGGACATTAGTTCAAAGTTCGGGAGTTTAGAAAGAGCAGTAGATGAGCACCAATCTACATCTCCTAGAACACAAGTGCAACAAGGAGAAAGGAGAGGTGAATGTCAACCTAGTTCTTCTAGGGAGTATCAAACAAAACGAGCTGAAGAGAGAAGTTATCAAAGGAGTCTACCAAGGAGAAGACATGAGTATGAAGAGTATAATGATGAAAACTATTATGACTGTGAAAACGAGACAGACCCATGGAGACAAAGAATGGATGAGAATTCTTATTCCTACTATGATGAACAAGAGGAACCATTAAGGCACGGGAGATATGTGGGGGTTGAAAGACCAACCTAATGGGAGAATGAAAGCCTATTGTCCAATGTAAGAAGCACATATGGGAGTTCTTATGGCAGCACGAGTCATAGTAATACTTCATTAACCAAAGTACAAAGTGATTGGCCAAGCGAAGAACAACATAAGTGTTTTATATGCAATATGGTGTATCACAATGCCCAACATGGAGAAAAAGGGTGTTTAAAAAGGAAGAGACCACGACCACAAATGAAGAGAAAGCTGAAGAAGAGATACAAGAAAGTGATGAAAAGGAACAAATTCATGATATACCACCTCAAGAAAGTGTTGAGAAGGAAACAACATAAGAGATTCCAGGTGAAGTGAAGCAAGTTGATAAATATTTGGCACTTCATGAAGCGGACAACCAAACAAGAGGTATATTTCTTGTGAGGTGTATGGTTCATGTGCATCTTTATTTCATGGAGATCAATATAGTGACAGAAGTGTAAATATGGCTAGTCAATATGTGGTTGATTGGTTGGGACTTAAATGCAAGAATCGTCCAAATCCTTACAAACTTCAAGGCATGGATGAGATTGAGGAATTTTTTGTAGAAAAGAAAAGTTTGATTCCATTTTCTATTGTGGTTTATGAGAATGACATATTGTTTGATGTGGTACCCATGAAGGAAGAACATTTGTTGTTGGGAAATCCAAGGCTTGCTCAAAAAGGAGCTACAATTGATAGCCAGGGTAGAAAGTGTGTTTTCAAGAAAGGTAGAAAGAAAGTACATTTTTTCTCAATTATCAATTGTCTAGCGCCAGGTATAGCACCTGACCATGCATCGTACTGCTACTGGAAAGCTAAGGAAATTGGCTGGAATTCGTTCTGAGCGGGACTGCTTGTGGCAGGTGCCGAATGGCTGGTCTTCTTCATATGTTTTTTACCTTTTTGGTTCCTTTCCTTCACAATTTCATGTAGTTTTCATTCCCTATCTTTCTGAATGTTTTCTTGACATCGAAAGGAGCTTTCCAACATTTCCAAGGATGATTCATTCCAAAGTTTTAAACCCTCTTTGTTTTCATCAAGTTTCTTCTCGTTGAAATTTCCTTCTTCTTGCAAGTTTTTCTCCAAAAGGTTGTTAAGACTTTGCTCTCCTAAACCACTACCTGAGATCATGATTGAATTGTTCTCTAAGCTTACCAATATGGTTAGAACATTCCATATCTTTGATTCTTCTTGGTCTCTACAAAGTTTATCTTCATTGTAAGTAGCTTCAAAGTCAAATTCCTCTTCCTTCCTCTGCATGAAGTTGATGAAAGCCTTTCTTATCTTTGAAGCTCTACTCCTTGTTTTAGGACCTTGAGGTATTAAAGGAGCCTTGTCTCCATCAAAGTCTTGTTATAGCTTTCATGGATTTCACATTTGTAAAGGAGTTTTATATAGACCTTAAACCACTACCTGAGATCATGATAGAATTGTTCTCTAAGCTTTCCAATATATTTAGAACATTCCATATCTTTGATTCTTCTTGGTCTCTGCAAATTTATCTTCATTGAAAGTAGCTTCAAAGTCAAATTCCTCTTCCTTCCTCTGCATGAAGTTGATGAAAGCCTTTCTTATCTTTGAAGCTCTA